>JAKTVH010000191.1:0-10836 GCA_030557105.1 Candida frijolesensis | reverse complement strand
TAGCAATATTTTTTTTTTTTCCCCTTCTCCTTCCCCCTTTTTTTTTGGCATCTTCATATTTGATTCTTTTTACGATTTACCTATCTGCATTCATAAAATAACATACAGTCATGGGTGATAAGAAAGAGTTTGGTCATTTAGGTGATGTCGAAAAGAAAGTCGATGAAAAATCAGCCAATTTATCCAAAGAAGATAAAGAAAAACTTTTGAAATCAGGACAATTAGGTAAGGCCGAAGGAAAATTGGGTAAACTTGAAGGCAAAGTAGAAGGTGATTTGGGCAAAGTCGAAGGTGATTTGGGCAAAGTCGAAGGTCAATTGGGTAAAACTGAAGGAAATTTAGGCAAATTTGAAGGGGATTCCAAACCAAAGAAAAAGTAATGGAGAAGGCTATGTGGTGTATCACGTGTTGGCATGTCCAACCACTGTTCTAGGAGCTTGTCCCACACTGTTGCTTTCGCCCCTCCTCTCTCTGGTGCAAACTCACTAGCCGGTTATGGCGGGCAGAAATTATTTCCTATTGTAGCAAACGAGAAAAAATAGAGACAGTCTATGTATTGGGTGTGTAAAATAATGCAGTGGCAAATGAATTACAATTGTGTATTACTTTCTTCTTCAGCGAACATTCCACTAAGATAAACGAATATCACCATGTCCACAGAAGAGAAACAATCCTCAACCAACGAGCAACAGCAACAAGAACAGCCAAAGAAACAAGACGAACTCAATCAAAATGATTTGAATCAAATACACCAGATCGCACAAAAAATCCTTAATCCAAACAATGACAACCCCACCATGAACGAATACATTCTGAGCACTTTTGACTATATTGGTAACGCCTTGCTGAAGATGCAAACAACCAATGATAAACAAGCCACTGCTAAAGAGATTGCGGACGATTTAACTCAAAGATTCGAAAATTGGGTCAAAAGTAGAGAAGCCGAAAAGACGAAGCAAGAACAACAACAACCACCACAACCACCACAAGCAGCTATTGAACAAGAAAAGAAAGAATAAGTACATAGAATGTTCACAATCCTTATATCCATTACAAGTGTTTAAAATATTTTAGAAATATTTGAAGATTTCATAACGGACTCAAACCATGTAATTTATCAATCTAGCAAGATGAAATGAATAGTCGGATAGCATATTAAGCTAAACGCTATACGATTGGATTATCCTCTTGCAACATATCTCTACATCAAAACAAAAGAACAGTACGATTGGTACATGCATGTATATTGTTGGTTAGTTTAAACTAGGAAGAAGAAGAAGAAGAAGAAGAAGAGGAAACAAGATGTTGAAAATTTTCTTTCCTGCAAGTTTTTTTTTTGTTTTTTTACTACCTTTACCCGCTTCTCTTCTCATCGCAAATACCAAACGCTGTACCAGTCAAACACAATGAGTTCAATACCAGCTTGGAAACGTGCAGGTTTGAGCGTTAAAGCCGATGAAACAGCAGACGATGAATCATTATCCACAAAACATATCGAGACAGATGAGCTAACCACGAAGCAAATCAAGAGAATTAGCAATAAACGTAAACTCCAAGATGATGCCAAACATAAGACAAACAAAAAGCCACCGAAAAGAATTAAGCTACCTAAGAACGAAAGAGCTCCACCACCAGTGAAAGATCAATTAACTTATCTTAAGCAATTCCATGAAGACAAGGCAAACTGGAAGTTCAATAAACTGAAACAAAATTGGATATTGAAGAATATTAAAGAGATCCCGGCAGACTATGAAGAGGCTTTGGTGAGTTACTTGGGAACGCTACAAGGAGGGTCGAGAGACAGACTTGTGCCAGAATTAGAAGAAGTTATCAAGAAATGGAATGTTCAGTACGAAGAGGCTGAAAAGAAAATTGAAGAGGAATTGGCTAAAAAATTAGAAGGTGGTGAACTGAATAAGGAAGAGCCTGGGCAACAACAGGAAAAAGGCGACGAGAAAAAGAAGGAAGAAACTAAAGATGTGGTTGGTTTGGAATATGCGCTCAGATGTAAAGCTATTCTTACACATTTGATGGATGATGATGATGAAAGTATAGAAGTTAAAGGTCAATAAATGAATCATAGATACAGACAACAACAAAAAAAAAAGCTAATGTGGCAACCTCACCATTACGCCGAAAAAAAAAACTATGATAGAGATCTATCTCACTCATGCTACACCTCTCTCTCTCACTCTTCACTCTCCCTTTTTTATTTCTCTTTTTCCATTTTACACCATTTTGCTACGTGTTTTATAACTCAACACAACATAGTATAAATATCCACACTCATTATGGTTGACATCAATTTCAATGTCCTAAAAGATAGAGCAATGGATGTTGATCCAGACATTAGGTACATGGCATTGGAGGATTTGCGCAAGTTTTTACAAGATGAACCTGTAGCGTCGACAAGAACGCATTTGAATCATTCATTGGAAGGCTTTTTCCCAATCTTGTTAAATATGTTGAACGACCAAAATCCGGATGTCCAAAGTCAAGCCGTCAAATCGTTTGAACCAATGGTTAGGTACTTATCGAATGAAACACTTTTGAAATTGATCAAGAAATTATTCACTTTGGTACAACAAGGTGGTGAATCATCATCATCTTCAGCATCCAACGTTGCCAATTTGAAAAATTTCACTATTTCCATTCCCAACATGGCCCTTCGTTCCCTATTTGCACAGTCCAATTCCAGGGACAAATCCGAGTTCGTATCAGATAAGTTATCAAGCTCAAATTATAGATTCGATCCCCGTTTGGCAAGAGCAATTATGGACTATCTCACTCCACAAATCGTGGGAAACGACGTGTCAATCGACTCAATTGAGCTATTAATTGACTTGGTTGTCGAGATAGGATACGTTTTGCATCAAGATGAGTTACTCAATTTGTCATCATTTTTGATTAAAGTGGCGTTATCGGAAACTGGTCTCATTGGTAAGAAATCCATGGTTGCTTTAGAAAAAGTAGTTGCATTGATACGTACTGAATCCATCATTGATATGTTGTTGATGCAAATCAAAAAACTGGAAGAACCTTCCAAAATGTATATTGCCTTCCAACTATATTCTGTCTGTTTGAAAAGAGGCCTTAAGCCACGTTCAGTGAATTTTATTTATGGCACCATTATTACTGCCCTAAGAATCAATTCAAGTGAAGATCCAGATGACTTGGATTTTGATGTTTTAGTCAAGGAAAACTCCCTCAAAGACGAAGCATTCACCACTTTGATTGATTTGGTCTCCCAAGGCTTTCTTCCAATTGAACACAAGGACGAAGCGATTGAAGTAATCAAGAATTTTTTAAAGTATAACCCGTTGGCACAAGATGACGATTTTGAAGATGTTGATGAAGAAGAGATTGTGTTCAGTGATGATGAACAGGAAGAGGAAGAAGATAATGAGAATGACGGTTCGTGGAAGTTGAGAGCTAGGTCAGCAATTTTGGTTAGAGCTATACTTGAAAACTTCCCAGAAACGCTTGAGACTTTGTCAACCGATGTATTACTCTTATTACCGTTTGCCGATTCCAATGATCAAGTAGTTTCTGAGTCAATCAAAACAGCCATTGTTATCGTCAATGGAACATCTCCTCGAGATGCTCACAACATCCCCGAGCTTAGTTCCGTTATTATATCTCGTTTATCATCAGCTAAGGAAACTCAATTGCCACTGTTCCTTAAACTTATTGAGAGCTTAAACAGGTTTGATAACGCTGCATTGGTGGATGAAACATTTAGAATTTTTCAATCAAGAGGATTGACAACTTCGGGCTCGTTTGACTATTTGCAATTTTATTCCAGTGCCTTAAAATTCCATGACGAGTTATCATCAAACCTCATTGCCTGGATGATCAAAGATTTGAGCGTCAACCTCGAAGATAAATCCTTCAACATGATTATTGATAGCATCAAGTGTTTGAATTTGTTATTCCAACAAGTCAATGCTGGTAACTTCGATAGAATTGTTGGTCAATTGATCGGTAAGATAGAGAATAGCAAGAAGTACCCAAGTGACTTGATTCGTCAATCCATTCTAGCATTGGGACAGGCGTACGATAAATCAGACAATGCAAAAATTTTAAACGCGTTGAAAAATTCTATTGGCTTGGAAGGAACTAATAAAACCACCATTGATGTTCTCAACCAGGTTTATTCAGATCAAATCCCAACTGATTACTCGTTATTTATTCTCGGAAAGCTTAGTTCTTCAATCATGTCTAGTAATGAAGCCACTTCTGTGGCTTCTTTGTTGTTGATGCGTAAAATTTTCAAGGTCGTGGAGCCGAAAGGAGACTACAATGAAATTATTCATAACTTGATTCAATTGTTAGGTGTTACCAACAAAACAAACTATGATTGTATTTCCCACATATTCAACACGTTAACAGAATCTATTTTTCAAAATGATGACTTCAAGTTGCAATTACTTTCCACAGTGGTTAAATTAGTAAACGAAAACAAAATTGATGTGAGGGAAAATTCGTTCTTTGAGTTTTTAAAAAGGGCTTGTCAATTTGTTGGTGATTTATATGATTATTTTGCAAACTCACTCAAGTTGGGTTCTCAAGTGAGTGCCAAAATTCTTGCCATCTGTGCAATTCAAAATCAACTTGAAGATAAAATTTCCCAGAGAAGACAGGAGTTTCAACTATACTTCAATAATGATATTAATAACAAGCAATTTGCATTTGATATTTTGTTCCTTGGTTATGTGGGAAGCCAAATTGAGATTCAAGAATTGGACATACGAACATTGATTGGATTGTTACAGGCTGAAAAATTCAGTAGCGATTCCAATATCCAAGCCGCATCAACGGCATTGGGTTTGATAGCCAAGAAGCACGTGGAATCGGGGGTGCCAATAATATTGGGCACGTATGAGAAGAGTGATAAAACTATTATTAGAGGTTCGTTACTTGACGCATTGTGCATAGCTGTCGACTCTTGCAACCAAGAACAAAAGAAGTTTATTTGGGAGAAAGTGTTCAACTATCCAATTGAATTTGATCATGAGGTGATTTCTGAGCTTAGAAAATCGGGAGAATTACTAGGCAAGATTGTCATGGTTGACGAATTGATAACCAAAACGGAAAACTTGAAAAACATTTACGTCATTCTTGTGATTACAAAATCTTTGTTAAGCAACCTTCAAGCTACGCAAGTCAACAACTCATTACTTGATACTTTAATCAAAGCGTCGATTGAATGGCTCGGTATCCCAAACATTGACATCCGACAAATTATTGTTGGCAATCTACTCACTGGTCTACACACAAAGCAAACCATGCTTTTACCAATATTGCAATCGGTCATTCTCCCAAATATTTTCACCCAATTGAAAGCTGAAGAGCGGTTTAAGAAGATCATTACAATGGGACCATACAAATATGTTTTGGATCAGGGTTTGGAAATCAGAAAGCTTTGTTATGAGTTTATATACTCAGTGATTTCGTTAGACGAGGCTACACTTGTCAAGAACAAGGTCAATCTTGAAGATATCGCAGCAAAGATAATCGAATTTGGGTTGACCGATGATCAAACTGATATCACATTGTTAGCCTGCATTAACTTGATGAACTATATTGATTTGCACAAGGGTAGTGCAGTTGAATTGGTAAGTAGAGACCGAGGTACATTGTTGTCAACTATGATTGCCAACTTGAGAAAACAATTGAGCAAAAAATTGTCTGCCAAAGCATCGGCACAAGATACAGAAACTTACCAAGAAAGAATTAAATCGATTATCAAGTTGTCCAAAAAATTCAACAACGTTATTGAGTCTGCTGAGAATAATGAATTGGCAGCAGCCATTAGGTTGTGGAATGAATACGTTACCGAGTTGAAAGCAAACTTCACTGTATATTACAATAGCACAGATAATTTATAGCGAAAATAAATTACCGTTTATAATCTGAAGACTGCTTCTACTGGCGATAACTTTGAATATTGGCAAAGGTCTTGCTGATTTTAGTAAAATCTGCATATCTGCCTCCATTCTGAACTGAGATGGATTTGATAGGGAGTGAGTTTTTTTTTTTTCGTGTTTGAATCTATAACAATGTAGTATGGTATTCCCCACAAAGAAGTAATGCAGAGAATGAACATGTTTTAGGCGAAAATCGAAGGTATAAAATAAGGGCCCGTATTGGATAAACTAAAAAATAATATATATATATAAAACACAGTCCTATGGTTGTTGAATATCATTGGTGACTCTCATCAAATCAACAATACTCCAATTAAGGCAAGGGCTGATGCTTTGAAATTGGAAGATACGCCATTGGAACTTGAACCTGAGTTACTACTGCCACTAGAGCCTGACGAGCTACCACTTGAGCCTGAGTTGCTAGAAGATGAAAGATCTGAAGCAGCAGGAGCAACATCAGATGTACCAGAACCACCAGCTTCCATTTGACAATAGGCATTTTGAAAGTCAGCACCCGAGGTAATACCACTACCAGCGAGTTCATTACAGTCCTTTGCACATTTGTATATCTGCTGGTAAAAGTCACTGGACATGTCATTACAAAGGCAGGCATAATTTTGATCCCCATTTGAGCCACAAGTACTCAAAATTTCTTGACCAGCGGTAACACAAGCTTGACTGGTACTATATGAATCTCGTTTCATAAAATCTAAATTGTGGGCAGAAGCCAAGGCGATGATGATAAAAATAACAAAGAATTTCATTTTTGTTGATTAGCAGATGTTAGGTTAACAAGACAGAAAATTGCTTCAACTTGGAGGTTATATCCATCTATCTTTATAGTGTTCTGTGTAGGTACGTTGAGTTACGAGATTTCATCGATTTGAGCGTATTGCCAGTTTTGCTGCCAAACTAAATTCGAGTTCCACAAACAATTTTCATATTTACGAATGGACAAATCAATTATATAACATCGTAATCTAAGATCTCCTGATCCGCTTCATAAGGGTTACTAAGCGATAATTTTCAGTAATACGCTGATATTACATTGCAACATTGTGCTCTTACTTGTTCCCCCATTTTAAAACACGAGAAGAAGCAATTTTGCAATCAGAAAAGGTTTTGGTGACTTGCTAAGGGACTACGAGCTTTCGTCGGCACAACATCGGAATTCAATCCCATTTACTTGGTAATCAATTTTAGTTGGAGTGCTATTCCACCGATGTCCAAGAATGTGTTTCTTCGATCTTTGAAAAGTAATCTCTGATCTCAAAATACGAATGTACTGACCAACTGCATTAAAAAAAAAAGGTTACATAATCGGTTTTGAAGCCACTATTCTTACAAGAGTATACATTGTCAAGAACAAGCCATCTTGATTGTAAATGGAACAAACATATATTCCGTTTTCCTAGTTTTCTACTTATCACATATTTAGCCTCTTTCTCTTCAATGCCTGTAAACGCTTCTCTTCTTCCATCTCTTTACGATCTTCTCTTTCTGCATCCAACCTCGACTGGAACTCTTCATCAAAGATCTCTGCTCCAGTGGCTTCCATGTCATCTGAATCGTAGTCATCCGCATAATATGTGCGTTTCCTGCCTTTGTTGAACATCGCCCAAATCTCCTTTCTATGGGTTTCGTCATATCCATCGTCTTCTTCGTCATCTTCAACAAACGAGTCCAAGTCATCGTCCTCGTCATCATAGTCGTACTCTTTTTGGACTGCTTGAACTTTCTTCTTGTTTTCCAATCTTTCTTTAATTTTGTTTGATGGTTGTCTTGTAGGCAATGGTGTTCTGACAACTGGTTTCTTCACAGGTGGCTTTGATGGTCGTGTCACTGAAGGTCGCTGCTTCACCGTAGATTTGTTTCCATTGCGTGACGATAGTGTGGACGATGATGCAGGTGGTGTGGTGGCAGTAGCCTTTCTCTGTTGTTCAGCCTCGGGTGACTTGCTCTTGTTTAAAAGATTTATTGAAAGCTTATCTTTACTGATCGCCGATGCTTTCTTCATCAACTCAGCATAATTCAACTGTTTCTTAGGAGGCTGTGGCGGTGCTCGTGATGAAGCTGGAGCAGATGGGTTTGGCTGTGACGGTTTCTGCTGCAGCTGTTGTCTCGGACGTGGGGTAGCTTTGTTCGTTGTAACCTTTCTCTGAACTGGCTTTAATCCTTTCTTTTCCCTTTCGGCCCGTTCTTTTGCTTCTCTCTCTAGTCTTCGTTTCTCTTTCAATCTGGCAACCACAGGATCTATGGGACGATCAGATGTTGCATGTCGAGACACATTTCTGGAGCCCAGAGCTCTTGGTTTATCCGTGGTGATTGGAGTCGTTGACTGTTCCACTTTCCCCTTTTTCTCAATTCGTTGGAGGATAGACGAGAGACCCATGGGTGGTTTGAGTTGTTGGTTGGTAGGGAAAGTGTTCTGATGTTAAGCATCGAAGTGGTTGGCAAAGAAAAAACACAGACACATTGGAATGTTGAATCAGCGCACGAAACCATCCATTGGTCACGTGGCAGCTCATGGACAAATATACAACTCATAACACAACGACAACTAGGATTATATCTTTTACAAAAATCATAATTTCTTTTAAGAATAACCCGTCTCATCAAGTGAGACTATTCGAAAGGATTTCTTACTGAGTAGTCAATCAAGAGGAACTTGATTTAATTGGGATAAAAAAAATAAAGGTACGAAACAGAGAATCTGGTCTCAAAATTTTCCACCATTTTGTTATTTTCTTAGCAACCAACAGGAAATACCACCATCAGCAATGAAACCAGAAGTGACAGCGACCGAGCAGGTCTTGGAATTTTTTAAATCTGAGTATTCCGGCTATTTAACGAATGCAAAGGACGATAAAGAAGGAGAGAATTATAAGGTTTACAGATCCTTGGAATCGTCAAACCAATGGACAAGCAACACCGGCAATAATAGACAAAACAATAATAAGCACAGCCCCAAAGAGGTGATAAGAAACCGCCACGGAAACAACAATACGTTGGATTTGTTGTTTGAAATCAATCGTTCGGTTTACCAACAAAAGGATAGACAAAACCGGGGATAAGTTCTCTTGGACAAATGCTAGTGTGTTGCATCTTTTGTTGTATCGAGTGTATGTAGTAATTTTAGTTAACATAATTAAACAAAGACAGTACAGATAATAAAACTAGAATATTTATTCAAAGGAACATATGTACTATTTATTTAGGACCAATCATTTCTTCTGGTTTGACCCATGCATCGAATTCTTCGGAAGTCAAAACACCCAATTCCAAAGCGGATTCTTTCAAGGTTAAACCTTTCTTGTGAGCATTCTTGGCGACTTTAGAAGCAGAATCGTAACCGATTTTGGAGTTCAAGGCGGTGACCAACATCAAGGACTTGTTCATCAAGTCACCAATTCTTTCTTCGTTGGCAATAATACCATCAACACAGTGTTCACGGAAACTCTTAGACCCGTCAGCAAGCAATCTGATGGAGCTGAGCAAGTTGCTGATAAGAACTGGTTTGAAGACGTTCAATTCGAATTGACCAGAGGCACCAGCAAAGGTGATAGCAGTGTGGTTACCAAAGACTTGAGCAGCAACCATGGTAAGAGCTTCATTTTGAGTTGGGTTGACTTTACCAGGCATGATGGAACTACCTGGTTCGTTTTCTGGTAAAGCCAATTCACCGTAACCACAACGTGGACCAGATCCCAAGTATCTGATATCGTTGGCGATTTTATGCAAACTGGCAGCAATGGTGTTAAGAGCACCGGATGCTTCAACAATAGCGTCGTGAGCAGCTAAGGCCTCAAACTTGTTTGGAGCAGTTTTGAATGGGTAACCAGTTGTTTTGGCGATTTCATCGGCAATCTTGACATCCCAGCCCTTTTTGGTGTTCAAACCAGTACCAACAGCAGTACCACCTTGAGCTAAGTATAACAAGTTTGGCAAAGCTTTTTCGATTCTTTCAATACCGAAGGTCAATTGTTGTGCGTAACCGGAAAATTCTTGTCCCAAAGTCAATGGGGTGGCATCTTGCAAATGCGTACGACCGATTTTAATGATGTCTTTGAATTCTTCAGCTTTGGCTTGCAAGGAATCACGCAAAGCAGTCAATTCTGGAATCAAAGATTGGTTGATCTCAGTAACAGCAGCAATGTGCATAACGGTTGGGAAAGTATCGTTAGAAGATTGGGACATGTTACAGTGATCATTTGGATGAACTGGTTTTTTGGATCCCAATTCCCCACCCAAGATTTCAATGGCTCTGTTGGAAATAACTTCGTTGGCGTTCATGTTGGATTGGGTACCGGAACCAGTTTGGAAAACAACCAATGGGAAGTGGTCGTCCAATTTACCTTCGGCAACTTCGGTGGCAGCTTCTTGGATAGCAGCAGATAATTTTGGGTCTAAAGTTCCTAATTCTTCGTTGACTCTAGCGGCGGATCTCTTCAAGACACCAAATGCTCTGACAACTGGAATTGGCATACGGGCAGCCTCACCTCCGATTTTGAAGTTCATTTTTGATCTGGCAGTTTGAGCACCGTAGTATTTGTCACTTGGGACTTCAATTTCACCAAAGGCATCGGATTCAATTCTGATGCTATTGACAGATGAAGTGGCAAAGGATCTCATAGGAATAGATAATTTAGTGTTTCTAGTTAATCTTAACATGCTGTTGTTCTACTTGAAGAAAGAACAAAGGTACGAAGAATTCCAACAATCAACGGAGATCGGAACGCTTTTATTATTTTCTTGATTTTTTTTTTCACAGTGCATAATGTCCATGGGGTTCGGATTTTTTTTTCTGCAGCTAAGCCGAGAGCAAAATGTGATTGGTCGAGAGCAGGGTTGTGAGTTTACCCCGGAGGTTTTTCTTTTTCTTTTTTTTTTTTTTTTTTTTTTTTTT
>JAKTVH010000190.1:0-10897 GCA_030557105.1 Candida frijolesensis | reverse complement strand
AGAACTTGGAGTCCAAATATCTCCCAGTTACTGAAGAGACCAAGGTTTCTAGAGAATACAAGGATTTCAAATGGATATATCATCAATTACATAATAATCATCCAGATATGATTATTCCATCACCACCGCCAAAGCAAAATTATATTGGCAAGTTTAACGAAAACTTTGACGAGAGTAATCAATTGTCATTAGGAAAAATGTTGAATAAGATTACCAATATACCTGCATTGGCAAACGATTCAGACTTCGTGATGTTATTAACTAGCGAAGATTTTGCAAACAAACCCAAACAATGGGATAAAGTTTCGGGACATGGAGCATCATCACAGAGTAGTGAATGCTTTGAACGCAGCAGGGATATCGCTGTCATGTCCACACCAACATCGTCGGAAATCACGAGTGGGTTCATGGACTCATTATTTTACGCGTCAGCCAAAGATGCAATTGAAAAAGATCCAGAGAAAATCATCTATATATTGAAATACTTGACGAAACATAAAGAAAAATCATTGAAAACGATCACTAGTGATACTAATGAAGAAACAAAATTGTATACACTTCGTGAGACTTCTTACGTCAATGAACCAAGTGCGAAATCAGAGTTTAAAATGGTAATTCGTTCCCATGGCATGCCGCAAAGCTGGTCACCTAAAGATCCGGATGATCGGAACACAAGTGCCTTCCAAGATGAATATGCGCACTTAAGTAAAGGTACAACGGAGACATTATTAAACAAAACATCAACAGAAGACTTAGGAATTGATGTAACAAAAATTCCAATCATTCATGAAGATAACAATGATGTTGTGTTACATGTCAATGGTACTAAAAATAAAACACAGTTTTCTAAACATATGGATATTAAACATAAACATGTCAATGAGAAAGTTGAAAACAATGAAATAAACGTCGCTTACATTACAACCAGTAAGGGCACTACGAATAATATGGTTAAAGGTTCAAGAAAAAATGTTTTCAAGCTTCACTACGAAAAATTATCTTTTGATTACAATTTTCACATTCCTTTGCTCAAAGTATGATTTAGAATCATTAAAATATTAAGATAGTGTTTGATGATTCGGGGGCGTGTTGGCAAGGAATGCATAAGTCGTGCTATTTTGCTAACATGTTTCGTGGTTCACACACGCAACTACGATTTACTCGTCCATTAAATAAAGAAAAAATTTTCACAGTGGGTGAAATTGGTCTTTTATACTTTTTCTCTTCTTTAGGCCTTAAATAGTGTACAAAGAATCAATATCACTACTACGAGAATCAATTTCACCGTTAAAACATCATCACAGCTATATATTTTTTTCGCAGTAAAGCTATAGTGTTGGATTGGCTGAAAAAAAAAAAAAACTGGTCTCATCAAACCCAGCCGTTATTATTTTGTGTGGGTCTTCTTCCCTTGAATAAAATATCCATTAGCCTAAACATAATTTTATCATCAACCTACCGTGTATAATATATTTTATAAAAATAAAGAATCCTTCGATTTGGCTACGTTTCCTTTTTTTTTTCTTCGTCCTCGTCATAAAACCTCTCATCTTTTTCTTATTTGTTTCCTAACTCGTTACTATCTTACAGAAACACACACTTACCTATTTACTTACTTTCTTTGCTAATGATTGCAAAACTATTGACTCCGTTCAAATGGATAACATTTAGAAACACTTCAAAAAAGACACCCATACGAACTTTCCCAGCTTTGTTTTTGGTATTTCTATTTGCGTTTCTTACCACCATTATCGTGTCGCTAAATCTAGACTATCAACGTATCGAAGAGTTCATCACCACGGCTACCACCTCCAAGACCCCACAATCGAAGTTAGAATATCAACAGCAAGAGAATGCAGACAAACGAATAATCATCTTTCCTAACAATTTCGAATTGCCAGATAACAAACTTGTGGAATTTTACCTTAATGAATTGGAACTTGCATTAGATCCAGACGACACCATCTTTAGGAATAAATTACTTCATAAAATCCCCGACGATGTTAATTATACCAGGCAAAATATCGAATTGATCAATGCCACCAATGATTCTTACAAACCTGAAGGAAATATGTGCCCAAATCTAGTTTCCAATATATCAGTTGAGGTTAGTCCTGCTTATAATAAGAATGCCAATATTTCCCGAATTTTAAAGCAATTTGCTGATGAAGATAGTTTATATTATCAAGAAATAAAGCCCTTTATTCCAGATATTTATAAATCGCTTAAAGAAAACGCCATTCCTCATCAATGGTTTCAATTAATTGGAAGTTCAGTATGGTTGAAACAATATGGAGTTCATTTAATGATATCGAGGATTATTTATTCGCATGCAAATCAAGGGATCCCACAATGTTCGCTAAGTTATTTACAAATATTTGATCGTGATTGGCAAGAGTTGGAAAATGTTGAATTGGTTATATTTGATGATGAAATGAATTCTTACAAAACGGTGAATTACCCCACGATTGCACCCATACCAATATATCATAATATTAAATCATATTCCACGGCTAGACCTATTGGTGTGGAAGATCCTCGAATTCAACTTATATTAAATTCCAAAGGTCAAGAAGAACCAATAATTATATTCAATTCTCAACATCGAAGAATCAATCAGGAACAATCTGAATATAAACGAGATGATAGTGAAGATTCGGCACGGATAAAATTTGATAATTACCGATCAATTTTCCTTGGTTGGTTATGGAAAACCCAAAGGGGTAAGACCAATTTAGAAGAAATTCCAGATCCGAATTATAATAATGTCGAATATATTAGAATTCGAGAATTAAGCAAACCTGATGATCAACATGTTGGATCGGAGAAAAACTGGGCATTGTTATTCAATAATGACGATAGGAAATTATACCGATACGATAAATATTTATATTTCATTTATCATTTCGAAAACTTAAAAATCCTTAAATGCCCATTATACGTTAAGGACGATGAAGATGAAACGTGTGAATGGGAATACAAGGCAAATCATGCAAGTGGAGCAGGTTCATTCCATGGTGGTACTGAATTAATAAATATCAATCAAATGGTTGAAGAATATCATCAGACTTTGCCTGAATTGACACAATTGATGAAGAACTTCCCCCAGGGAAGACAAATTTGGATTGGCTTTGCTAGAGCAGTAATGTCAGATTGTGGGTGTGGAGGTACCATGTATCGACCCAATATGGTTATATTATTGAAAGATAATACAAATTATAAATTTGCTTATATTTCTCCATTTTTGGGTTTAGGTATTGAAGTATTGCCTTGGTTTAATGGTGGGAGACTTTGTGAAGTTAAGAATTTAATCATCCCCAATGGTATTTCAACTTGGACAATAGAAAATAACAAGGATAATGATGATTCCCAGGGGGAAGAAAGCGGTGGAATTGTTGATATTATGGCATTTACAATTTCTCGGCGTGATGCCACTGTTGATTTGGTATATATGAAAGGACTATTAAATGCTGTGTTTTTTAATTCTGATTTGACATTACTTCAAAAGGAACAAATTGGATTTGGAACAAGTACCAACCTTCGTTGTGCATTAGATATGTCAAGAAAATTTTGTAAAAAATATGGTGAAGAACAAAAACGTATACAAAGGGAGAAAGAGGAACAAGATAGAAATTAGACAATTAGATAAATTAATTGATTATTATACAATTTATTTCTCACGTGATACTATTGTCACGGTTGTAAACAAGACTGATTTAATTCTACAGATATAGAAGCGCAAGCGAGCAGTAGTAGAAGTAGTGTATAAGGATCCAATATTGTCAATAGCACTATGATGTACTATTGTAGGTGGGAATATAGTATTATGATGGTATAGACTGTAATTATATAGTAGTAGTTACGACTGTATTGGTATTGTAATGTTATCTCATATCTCTTAGTACTGTATTGATCATATTAGTTGTAGTCTTATTGTATTAGTTATTCGTCTTGTTGATATTATTGTTGTTGTTTAATCTTGTTGTTATTCTTCTTATTGGTATTAGTTGTATTATTCTCCCAGAATATCCAATAGGAATATCGCCTAGTATTTATAGTTATCATACGATTATTATATCTTGAACTGATGCCCCGGCGTAAACCGCTAGACATGTGGTATCTGGGTAGATATAATATAGTACGTGTAAGTGAGCACAAACATCTGATTTCGATCAAAGACGCGTCGGCTCTTATTATACGTCGCCTATTCAATTCTTAAATTTTGTGTCACTGACACACATACAATTTGGAAACTTAAGAAAAGTAGTAACAGAAATCGACACAGAAAAAAATTAAAAAAAATATATTTAGAGGCAAAAAAAACAACAAAACGCATATAGAGAAAGAAAGAAAAAAAAAACACGCATAAGGAAAACTTTTCTTAATCAAGTTTAACACACACATTCACATTACTTCCATTGACCTTTTTTTTATTTGCTAGTCAGATTGTTTATTTCCATATCAAGAGAGTCATCTACATCGTCAATTAAATTAAATTATGCCCGAAGCGGAAGTTGAACCAATTGAAACCACCAGCTCGAATGAAACCAAAATTGGTCCCGAGGAAAAACCAGTGATGGCGGTAGATATCATCAACCTGACAAGCATATCCACCAAATCCCCATCAATTTCTTCCTTATCATCCATAGACACTACCCATTCTACAAATAACCTCATAGAGAGTTTACAATCTACCAGAATAATTGATGAAGAAAAGGACCAATCCGCAACTGCCGTGGGCTCCACCAATTCAGAACAACAACAACAACAAGTACAGCCATCATCATCATTGGTCATCAAGCAAATTGATCCCGAAACTTGGAATACAACCATTAGTGCCAAAAAGATACCCAAATCATTTGCATCAAAAACAAATTTTTACAATGATTTATCGCAACAAGAAGAACAATCTGTTGATGTGGTTACGCCAACTTCCCCCAATTTCAACATTAACGGTCAATCGACATCACCATTACCATTACCTAAAAAGGCAGTTAAATTCACCGTGCGAAAAGTTTCCCACGAAACGATAATATCCCCATCATCTTCACCAAATTTATCGATTCATTCAGGAAATTCCCAACAAACAAGAAGATCTTCAGGTTCTGGTTCAGGTTCGAGTTCTTTCCATAAACGATCCAATTCACAACCAGGAACAGTAACTCATAGTACTAACAGTACGACATTCACAGCTAAATCAGTGAAATCAATGGAAACCGAGCATAACCAACAAGAAATGGCCAAATTGAAAAAGGCACAAACGAAACATGAACAATATGAAGCAAGAATAGTCAAGATTGATAAAGAGATTGAATTTTTGACGCGATTATTACCACCATATAATGTTGAAATTGATTATAATACCAGGGTTAAAATCACTAAGGCCATTGAAAAATTACGAATGAAACAGGATGAAATAGATAAGAAGAAATATGATTTGGGGATAACTATTAGTAGAATGTGGAGGAACTTGGATGACGGAAGCAATATTTGGGTTAGAAAATGTGATTAGAAATATTACAATAAAGAAAAGTGGTTTTACATATTTAGATGATCTTGTTTCTGTTGTTATTTTAAGGGTTTACATGGGGAGGAATAACTAGGTGTATATTATGAATATATTTATTGTAACTATTAAAAGAATCATAACATTTGGCTGTTAAAAAAAAAGGGGATTATCAGTTTTTCAAAAGTGCTGTCAATATTTAGTATTTAAGTTGTTACAGGTTTCGCTTCTGCAGTAGAGTTCGTAGTTTTTGTTGGGATGGATAATACGAACATTCATACTAAAAATCTACAAATTCTTGCTAAAAAATAAACCTAACTAATTACCGTCACCAAAAACAAAAAGTTAGGCATAGAGGATAGCAGCAGCAGTAATATCATAACATAACATACACGTTTTGGTTTGGCTTTCCATGAAAGTCTTTAGCAGCGTTATCTTACTGGCTCAAGTTTTGTTTGTTTGGTATTAGCTCGCCCGTGCTGAAACTATTTTCTGGTGGGAAATCCGTTTCTAGCACCAGACCAAGAAACCCAGAAAAAAAAAAAAAAAAAAACTCCAATTGTGCGCAAGTAAACGTTTGTAGGGCTGTACTCGATGGGTAGAGATAACAGATTCAAATACAATCGAAAACTGTATTCTTTTGCATTACCCATTGAGATATTTCAAATTTACTATTACTACTTGATATGATTGTCGATTGTGTCTTGTGAGAAAAAAAAGAGGAAAGAGAATCTGGTGTATTGCCGTTTGTACCAGAATGGTATGATGATGTAATTAATTACCAATGTGTAGGAGGACTAAAATTTGGTCGGAGTATGGTGATGTGTAGTAAAAATAAATAAATTTTGCGGGTTAATTAAATCTTGAGATTTTTTTTTTATTTTTGTCTTTTTTCTCGTCCTGTCTTTCCCACCACTTACCACCACCACCCACTCTCCCCCTTCCATTTCCCTTGGCTTCCATTTCCCTTTGTTTTTTTTTTTTTTTTGCAAAACGTTCGCTTTCCAAATTCTTATCCTTATTTTTCAATACTTTTGTTTCTTCTTCTTTGTTGTAATCCAAAAACAATATCCAGCATTTCAACATTCGAATCTTTGTTTTGTCCCGACAACCAGAGTTTGCCTTTTACATCATTACTAGGGACATTTCGTTTTGCATAGAGGAATAAAACAACAAGCAACAAACAAGTAAAGGAAAAAAAAAAAAATAGAATCCCTTTTCTTTTTCACCATAGATTTATTTTTTTCCCTTCACCACTGGAAAATAGAACGAAGGAGGACACAGATTGAAAGAGATTGAGAAGAAGAAGAAGAAAAAGAAAAAAATTGCCCTACTCAAATACACTGATATCGAAAGTCACTTATTTTTAGCACCATCAACTCACAACACAACGCAACACAACATTGCACACTAATAGATACTTGTCCCTCACATCATTATCAAATCCAATGCAATCGTCCAGCAAACCACTGTTTTACATAGAAGACGAGTTCAAACAACAACAGCTGCAACGGCCTCGTTCACAAGCACCTGCGATAACAACCGCACTTAACCCAAGACATCCACCATCCCAACAACAACAGCAGTCCACGCCGTCTCCCAACATACCGAGTAGGTCTTCCTTTGCAACGCAAAATCACACCAACAATGACTTGGAAGATATCTTGAAATTCCCCATAGAATCCTCGCACGCGTATTCATACGCCCATCTTTCCCCCAATTCATTGGCCTTAAGATTAAATGTGTTGAAAAGGTCTTTGGAGATTTTGAAAGATCGTCCCGAATTGTTCAAATCGTTAAGAATAGAAGTTCCTGAAGATCCACCTGCACTTTCTAGAACCAATTCGAATCGCATGGAAATCGACTCCCCACTTCCAGAAGAAGATGTCGAAGATCTACTGCAGTCCCTTCCACAGCCACCTTCACGGAAATCCTTCTTCACCCATACAAACCACAGTTCCGATTACATTCATGATGTGTCGCTGGGACCTACAAATGACAACAAAAAATATAAATTACGTTCAAATGCATCTTCAGCTACCTTGGCTGCTTTGTTTAGACCAAACTTGAAAAGATCCGATAGCTTACCCTTGAATACGGCGGCTGAAAGGAGATCTTCGACGCCTCCTATATCAGAACTACCTAGTGTTAAAGAAGGATCGAGGAAAGTGTCGTTAACATCATCACACGATGATGATTTCAAAGACATTATAGACTTATTGGACCGAGACATTGAATCAATCCTCAATGAAGAGGAGGTTGCTAGTACCCTACATGACTTATCACTAGCCACTTCACCCGAGGAATCCACGAGTTCGAAACATGACATGTTGAAAAATAAATTATTATTAGCATTGGCCATGCCATTCATGGAAACCTCAGTGCAAACCACTTCGCTACTAGAATCTGATGGAACCAACGATCCATCATTAAGCAAGACTCACATACGACCATCAACAACTGCATTAAACCTTCTAAACAACAACTATCCTAATTCACCATCTATGGGGGCTAGTGGCCCGAGCTTCAATACTATCATTAGTGGGACTAGCAACAACAGCAGCAACAGCCGTCCATTTCATCCATTATTAACCACCAAGCATTCCCTTCCGCAGTCGGTATTTACGATAGAACCGGATCTACCATTTTCAGTTAAAGCAGCAAATGATTTGGCTTGTTTGATGTTTGGGGTGCTGAAAAACACAATCAAAGCATTGACACTTATGGATTTGATTGCCCCACAATTTCGTAATTTTGTATTGGAAAGGTTGACTTCTTTACCTGATACCAACTTGAGAAGTAAGAATAGTCAGGATCGAATATTTTTTGCAGGTGAGATTGTTGCTATCGTACGACCAGGGGATCAGAATTTTGCATGGACTTCCTTATGGGCTAAGCGTAAAGGTAATTTGATTATTTGCATGTTTGATCAAATCCCATGCGATGCATTTGACGTGGTTATTGCTTGTCATAAGGATTCCAAGGTTTTTGAAGTCGAATCTGTCAATAACATTGCAGGAAACTTAGTTGATGATTATGATATTAAGAATTTAACGACACTTAATGATCTCAGTGAATCATTATTTGAGGAATTAAATGATTTGCAAACAGAAATGAATAATGACTCAGAAGACGTTGCTTTAATAAATCACACGCGATATTATACGCTACAATTGGACGAAGAAAACAATATCCCCTGTGCGATGACTTCGAACCAATTGGAAGTCAGCGAAAATAAACATGAAATAAAATTGAAAATCCACACGTTGCCATACATTGCTGGTATATTTGTAATCAATAATATTGATTACAGTATTTTAAGTTGCAACAATGCTATTTCACGAAACATGTTTGGCAAATCATATGACGAATTAAAGAACCATTGTATTGATGAATTGATTCCAAACTTCACCAAGATCTTAAAAGTAGGTGTTGAATGCAGTCTTGATTCATTTACACTTACACCAGGTTTAGTTTTGCCAGAGCATTTCTTCAGAAGATACGATGCAGTTGTCAAGAAACAACAAAACCCAGATTGTGTCGAGTCAGCAGAAAGTATCTTTTTTAATTCTTATGGTGTTGAGGGTGTTCACAGAGATGGTAAGACTGTATACGTCGATGTTCAATTGCGTGCATCTTCCAAGGATACGTTGGTGGTGTGGATAACGTATTCAAGAACCAACAAGAATAAAAACAATATCTCAGATGAATTGGATAAATTAAGCTCAGCATCAGCATCTTCTGTTTCATTGGCATCATCCAACAACAACAACAACAACAAATCTGCCACATCATTGTCATCAAACGCCAAAACAAGAACTTCATCTGGCCATTTACGGGTCAGCCATATTAAAGGAGCAGGTGGCATTCGTCATGAACGCAACATGTCTACTGATGTCCCATCACAAATGAAGTTATTTGATAATGAAAGGGAGAAAGACTTATTGGAATTTTCCCCTCGTGAAGTTACCCGTACGCTGAGTACTCGAAGACCCAAAAAGGAAACAGCGTTAGGATTGCCATTGACGAAATTAGATAGTTATTTTTTTAACTCAATTGATCCATTGACTCCAATTGCAACCCAAGAACTAATTGATCTGGAGAATACGGCGCCAAATTCCCCCAGTGTCACAGCAGCCACCTCCACCTCCACTACCGCCACAAATAACAATTTCCATATTGCATCCAAATACACAGAACAAGATATTTTGGAGTTGGAGAATGCATCACTTGAAAAAATTCAAAAGGAATCATCCCATTGGCCTACAGAAGTTGGAGCAAACAGGAGAACCAAAAAATTTTCTGAATTTAAAGTACTAAAGAATATGGGAGAAGGTGCATATGGTAAAGTGGTTTTAGCACAACATAAGGAAGACAAACATTATAAAATCATCATTAAATGTATCAATAAGGAAAGGATTTTAGTAGATACGTGGGTTAGAGATAGAAAATTAGGTACGATCCCCAGTGAAATTCAAATTATGGCATATTTAAACAGTGAACCACACCCCAATATCATGAGAATTGTTGATTTTTTTGAAGATTCAAATTATTATTATTTAGAGACTCCAATTTTTGGTAATCCTCCAGCAATTGATTTATTTGATTTTATTGAAATTAAAAAAGATTTAAATGAAATTGAGTGTAAATTTATCTTCAAACAAATTGTATCTTCCATTTATCATTTACATAAAAATGAAATTGTGCATCGGGATATCAAAGATGAAAATATCATTGTTGATGAAAAAGGGGTTATCAAATTGATTGATTTCGGATCAGCTGGATATGTTCGACAAGGACCATTTGATGTATTTGTGGGCACCATAGATTATGCATCACCAGAAGTATTACGAGGTGAGAAATATGACGGAAAACCTCAAGATATTTGGGCATTGGGGATATTATTATACACTATGTTGTATAAGGAAAATCCATTTTATAATGTCGATGAAATCATGGAAGGAGATTTAAGAATACCTTATATTATCAGTGATAATAGTTTAAGTTTGATTAGAAAGATATTAATCAGAGAAGTGAAGGAACGTCCCACGATTACGGATATATTGGAAGATGAATGGCTTGCATGAGATAGTACTAGTAGTAGAGTTTATAGATGTTGCAAATGTGTCTTATTATGTATATATATATATCATGTCATAAAACCACAAACGAGATATGACAATCATGAGTTCTTAATGAGCCCACTAGCATTGCAATCTCCTAACTTCTCTGATATGCTAGTAAGACTTAGATATTCATTTTAGTAAGAATAATTCTGCGTCACTGGGATAGAACAACAGCAATTTAGAATTGGATATGCGTCTAAAAAAATTGCAGCATAGAATAGAGTACCAGTAAAAGGTTGTTTGAATATGACAAAGTTGTCAGGTA
>JAKTVH010000189.1:0-10989 GCA_030557105.1 Candida frijolesensis | reverse complement strand
CAGTAAAACCCTGGAATCTCCACTTTATCTTTCTTGTCTTCATTGTATGTACCCACAAACACGCCTTGTGTCTCCAAATACTCCATCGTCAACCCAATATCAAGAATGGATTTGGGACCAGAGCAAACAACACTAACAGGAGTTCTCCCCAATTCGGTCAAATCAGCAGACACGTCCATGGTATATTGGCCATCACGATGGACACCACCCAACCCACCGGTTGCAAACACTCTGATTCCTGCGAGATGAGACAAGATCATGGTCAGTGCAATAGTCGTACCCCCATTCAATTGGTTAGCCATGACGTATCCAATGTCACGTCTCGATACTTTCACGGCATCTGTCAATTGCTGAAAGTTATCAATCCCAACACACGGCACACCTTTGATGAATGCACAAGTGGCAGGTACAACTCCATTATCTCTCAACACTTGCTCCACTGACTTGGCCATTTGCACATTCTGTGGGTATGGCAACCCGTGGGTGATAATAGTTGATTCTAATGCAACAATGGGCTTCTTTTCATGAATAGCTTGTTTCACCTCTGGTGAAATACGTAGGATAGATCGCTTGATCATTGAATAGAGAAAATGAAGTGAACAAAAAAAAAACAAAAACAAGAAAAACAAAAATTCCCTCCTTCTCTCTCTCTATCTATCTCTCTCTTTAGCAATGGATCAACTACTAGACACATCCCACCCACCGTCCTACTACACCAACATCATCTCATCTCTCGCGACCAGCCAAACTCCTTCCTTCCTCACCGCACTCTCCTACCATGCCAACCCTAACCTCCCATGGTGTTCCGCCGAAAACGTACAGCTTGTCAAATCGATCATGGAAAAAATTGACTACCACGGATTCATTCCTTCCCTAATCCGTGAATTCAAGTCTTCTCTGAAAAGGGTCCACACAACAGGGTTGAGTCGGAAGATATCGTTTGAACAAGACAACCTACAGCCACTCTCACAAGCTTGGTTCTTGATCGATTATGCATATGATGACGAGATTTGTATACTAGTGATGTTGTTGGTGGTTGATTTCCTCGGCAAAAGCATCCCCAGCAAGATACAAGCATTGGACTTACTTGCCCACTTACCATCACTCAACATGGCCCTAGTTTCACAGCTTAAACAGTCAGTTGCCAGTTGTCTACTCCACGTTCCACCCATCACACCCACAGATCAATCACTTGTGTTACTTCGATCAGCCTACTCTTGGATTTACAAACTCAACAAAACCAACCTCGATTGCATAGAAACTATATCAACCATCCTTTCTGGCCTCAAATCCCCATCAATCCGATTCTTCCTTCTCGAACAACTATCCTTGTTTGTCGCTCGTGTGTCTACTGACATCTCCATCTGCACGTCCAAACTTTTCTTCCACCTAAACCAAATCCTCGTGGGGTTCGACTCATCCCCACAAGACATTCTCCTATCACTCAAGATCCAACTATCCATCATCAACCTCGATAGTCCGTTCATTGTCACCTATGCATACGACTTTATAGGTGCTTGGACAATTCTCCTGCGTCATGCAGACGACACTACCAAGAGACAGATCGAACAAAACGTCGCTGCGTTGAAAAAACTAGTAATCAATGATGCTGAAATTATAGAACTATGTACATATATAAACGTGTAAATTCTGCACCTCAACGGCCTTGTAAAGCTTCGACGACCTTGATATTTGTATCCAAAAACCTATTCAAACAGTTGTTAAGACAAGCTTCTTCACGACCATCTAACCCTCCGCTAGTAATCGGTCTATCTTTGTTACATTTCTTGAAACACATATCAGTAAAGTTGTGAATGGACAGTTGCACTTTGGATTTGGATTGTTCAGCTTCAACAAATTGCATGATTTCCTTTCTAGAAGCCTCATCGAGGCTCTGTATAGCACTGCTTGATATGGTGGACATGGTGAAGAAAAGAGAAAGCGAATTGATTTTTTATTTTTTTTGTTCACTTTTTTTTTTTCTTGAACCTCCACCAGTCATGTCGTTACGATCCAGAGTACAAGCCATACTTGAAAGCAACCCCCGTTCCAATACCTATTCCAACCTACTTAAGAAAGACATTGCTCGAGTGGAACAGTTTTCCAAAGAATGTGACACGGCGTTGCTTACGCTATCTGACTCAGATTCCGTCGAGAAGCAAATAATCGCTTTGTACGACACGTACGGAAGAATACCCTATATCCACGATAAAAACGATACAATCGATACAGCTGCCACGTCTGTGTTACTACGGGAATTAATCGATCGATACAAACAAACCCAATCTTCCACCAACCTTGACTACACGGAATATGTTGCTGAATTAGAACACAGCAACAAAACAAAACAGCAAATGATACAAACGTTAGAGCAACTATTCACATCCGCCTTTGAATCCCCACTCGACTCCAAATCCCAGGAGGCTATGGAGTTGGAAAACCAATTGGAATCGTTCATCCAAACTATAAACAATATATGAGAAAACACGGAGTTTACGTGTTCTCGGCTAAAACCCCACGGAGCTATTGTCGGACGAAAAAACATCTGAAATTGAATATATATATCCGTCTGTGTCTCGAATTTTTTTTTTTTTTTTTCAGCAACATCTTTTTTTTTTTAAAACTTCACTCTCCCCCAATCGACATGCCAAAGAGAAATAGAGTTATTTTCAGCTGCGACAGGTGTCGTAGCCGCAAGATTAAATGTGATCGAGAGGACCCATGTGGATCATGTACAAAGTTGAATCAGCAATGTGTCTACACAATCTCCAAGGAAAGGGAGTTGCAAATCAGTATCAAAAAATCAGACAAACAAGCTGCAAACCAGATCATGGCGATCAAACAAAAGATATCCAAATTGGAAGGGAAATTGGAACTGCCACACGTCGATGCCATAAACTTTAACAAATCATTTGACACTTGTGAACCGTTGCTGACGGGTCATCGGTCGTTCCCATATATCCTACTCATGACTCGAGATCCAGGTGCAGTGTTGTTTTGGAGACTAGCTTTCCATGTGTTGAGAATCAACAAAGGGTACTTTGAAAAGTCCCAATTGCTCGAAGGATTGTCAGTGGAACAGAAACAACAGCTCATACACAAAGCCAAGTTCATTCGTGGTCAGGGATATATCCCAACCGTGGAAGAAGGGTGTTCGGTGGAGCAATTAAAGAAATTGATTAGCAAAAATGCATCGTTCGTGTTTGCGGGTAATTTCACTGACCCGTTGACCTCATTCTTCAGTTTGATTCCACCGGCGTGGGCAAACCGGAAATTGTTAGATGCGTTCTTTCGGTATATCTACCCGTTGATGCCAATTGTCGATGAAATGGAATTCAGGTCTTCCGTTGACAAGATATTGGGCCCAATTATGGAAGGCCAGTATGTGAATTCCTATCCCAGCGTGCTGTCAGAAGACGATTTGCCGTTGTTGGCATTGTTTCTACTCACACTTCGAATCACCTACTTGCAGGTGCCGCATATCACTAACTGTACGGTATCATTCGACGCCTTTCGTGCTGCGGAGACCATTATGAAAGAGTACAACACCCATAGACCGCCAACATTGGTTGCTCTTCAAGCAGAAATTGCGTTACGTTTCTACATAATGGTTGCGCCCGAAATGAATGCCGAAAGTTCCATCGCACAAGTATCGGTTGGTTCTCTTGTTCACACTTGCTACTCCCTCGGTCTCCACCGGGATCCGTCTTATTCTCGTGACACCAACGCAAAGACACACAATTTGAAGCGCCGAATCTGGCATTTGTTGGTGCGATGTGATATCATCGACTCTGCTATTTTCCAAACAACGCTTGCAACAAACCCACAAACCTACGACACCAAGCTTCCGGATCTTGATAGCGCGTATTCCACGGAAGCAGAAAGGAAGATGGACGCATTGTACTGGGAGAGCGATGATTTGTTGTCACTGTTACGAAAGCTTACGGAGATTCACTTGCAAGTAAGACACGACACCCCAATTTCGGTAATCCTATCGCTAATGGAACAAGTTGAACATAAAGTTTGCAAATTTTCCCTCAAAACTGATTCGCAAGACTTTGATGGTATTTTCAATCATTGCATGGTTTTCCTGGTAAAACTCTTTTTGGTGTACATGTACTACTCGCTTTACTTGTTCAAATCCAACCCTTTGCAAAACAAGTACCTCCTACGTGCTTTGGAAATTTTATTTGTTGAATTGGCAGAGTTTGGAAAACACTCCCCCTTGTTAGCAAGTTTCTACACCAACTACCTCCATTTCCTGTTGATGGTTTCCATTTTCTTGAGGATCAGAATCCGGTGTATAGTTCATGAATGGGAAGATGACGACCGGAGCTCACTACAGGAATTACACACATGTGCCACATACTTGAGGGATATTTCACATTCACACATTAGAGAATTGGGCACATCTTCACGGCTGTTCAAATATGCTTGGCAGTTGAAAAAAGTGTATTCCAATATGGAAAAGATGATGGGAACCACCAATATTCTTCTGCAAAGTGAACCCGAGTTTGTTAGAAGAGCTACAGTTGGTCTTCCGGTAAAAGAGATCAATGTCATACTAAAACTGTATATTAAATGCAAGGAAATAGCACCTGCAACCTCGATTGGGGACAGCGAGGAAGAGCTTTTGGACGAACTTCAGTGTCAGAATTTCTGGGACGCGATGGAAACTATACAGTTGGAAGAAATGGTCTCCAGTGGTTGGATTGATCGAATCAAGAATGTCAACTTTGGACTAGATCTCGATTTCTGGGACTTCTTTAGAACTTCTTGAAGCCACGTCTGTACCACAACCTCCACGATACAAGTACCAATATACAACTCACTCCTAATGCAAAAGACGTCATGTAGAAATACCTTGATAAACACGTTGCACATGAATCGGCGTTTTTTCCGTAGAGCATCGAAAACAATACGGAGCCTGTAGCTGGTGCCACCATGAACGACCCCCAAGTGGAACCCATGATATCGATCCCCCAGATTGATGCAACAATTGTAGGGTAAAGGGTAAACATGCCACCATACGCAGCGCCATTCAAGATTGCGGATGTTTGTGTCAATTGGCCCAAAATACCCACGACAATAATAAACAACAACAACCAAACACGACACACATATTTGGACAAGTAATCTGACAACACCCCCAAGCCAAGTCTGGCGGCTGTCGACGAAGCTGCCATGAGACTAACCTGGTTTGATAAATCTGCATGGTTGCTATGTTTCAAAATAGAACTAAGATTGTTTTGGTAACTCTCCATTGGGCCTATGTTTAACATCAAGGACACAAGCAAGATCCAAGCGGACGGATCTTTTAGGAATTTGATGAACCTTTGGTGGTGGTTAGGAGGTTCTAGAGACCTCGTGGGGGTGAGAGCAAGCAAGGGAGATTCTTCATCGGTGGAGTCACTTTCGTCGGGAGCGGCGATGTTGAACAACAATTCCAGCTCAACCATTACTATCGAGCTTGAAATAAAACTAAGCACGCCAATAACCAAATAAAGCCATCCAAAAACCAGAAAAACCACTTGTAGATCCAAGTAGCCTTCTTTGTGGAAGCGGGGGAGTTTCAAAAGCTGTGCTCCAATCAAAGCCGACAACCCGTAGCACGATATGGGTAAGGATATGGCTAAACCTTTGTGATCTGGGTAGATCCTGGCACATGTGATCAAGCTTGAAAAATATAACGAGGAAGTAGCCAAGCCAATAAAACCAAATGTTATGCAATAGCCGTATATGGAAGTGACTTTTAAAGTCACCAAATAACTGTTGACAAAGTAACTGGGGCAAAAGAACCAGATCAGGAATAACGACAACAACGCGGGGCCATAAGAATCTGCAAGATAGCCCAACACGGGCAAGCAAAAATACATGCCAAGTGCAGACAAGGAGGCTATGGAATTTATCTCTAGATAGGACAAGCCTAGCAAATCATGGAAAGATGCAGTGTATAGAGTGAATAGTAAAATTGATCCGGCAACAAGACAAGAAACAAGGGATACAAGAAATGCAAGTTTTTTAAGATTGGATAATTCAATGTGCCGAGATAAGTACTTCTTTATACTATGAGAAACATGGTGAAGGTGTTTGTGCATGATGATGAAGTTGTAACACTCAGATCTAGGTGTATCAAAAAGAGAAAACCGGAGAATCTTCCATTATTTTTTTTTTGCTCGTTGTTGATGGCGGGAGAAGATGGGAGCCGTGCGTGCATGCGTCACGGATGAGCGGAAGAGGGGATGTGGGGGATGTACGTCATAAAGATATGTATTTATGCTTGGCTATGGCAAAAACCAACTATTTAAGGAACTCTAAGTATTTTTCAACTTCACCTTTGGAACCAATGACAATGGAACTCTTTTCGTGGATGGCTTTTGGAACAATGTCCAAGATTCTGTCACCTTCGATGGTGACACCGAGACCACCAGCTTGTTCAACGAGGAAACTCATGGGGTTACTTTCATAAAGCAATCTCAATTTGAGGGTTGGGTAGAGGAAGATACCACCGTATAATAAAGTACGGTGAATATCGGCAACCATGGAACCGATATATCTGGCCGAGTAGCCGTCTTCTTTGAGTTGGTCCAAATAGGCTCTGACTTGTTTGTTGAATTTCTTGGCGTAACCTTCGTTAAGGGAGTATATTTTTCTGGTGTTTGGGATCTTGACGTCTGGGTGGGTAAGAATGAATTCACCCAATTGGGTGTCCAAGGTGAAGATGTTGACGCCGTAACCAGTGGTCAAGGCCAAATGGGCGGAGGCACCGTACATAGTGTAACCAGCAGCAACCAATTCTCTACCAGGTCTCAAGACATCGGCGATTGAACCGGAAGAGCCGTCTTGCAATTTGTAGACGCCAAAAATGGTACCGACGGAAACCCCTGCATCTATGTTGGAAGAACCATCGATTGGATCTGTGCAGACGGCATAAGTGCCACCGCCTGGGAAGATGATGAGGTCCTCTTGTTCTTCGGAAACCAAGACTTTGACGTTGTTGGAAGATCTCATGGCGTTGATGAAGATTTCGTCACCAATGACGTCCAATTTTTTCTGGACATCACCAGTGGAGTTGGCAGAACCGGAAACGCCGATAAGATTGACCAACTCTGCTCTTCTAATGTTGTGGGCAATGAATTTGAAAGCAAATTGGAGGGCATTCAATAACAAGGACAATTCGCCAGTTGCGGTGGGGGCGAGGTTTTGTTGTTCCTGTAAAATAAAACGAGTCAAGGTGATGATATCAGTGTCGATATTCATTTGCTTGGCAACAGTGTCAGAAACTTCAGTCATTGTGGATGGATGGATGGTGGGTGTGGTAGTAAAACAAAAAACAAAAAACAAAAAAAAGTGGGAAATTAAGCAAGTGGTCGGTACCCCAGACTTTTTATAGTGAGTCGCAGGATAAGCGAATTTTTTGGTATTTCCTGTATTTCCCGAATATGGACAGAGGGAAAAAAAAAAAAAAGTGGACAATCGCCGGGACATCCAGCACCGCGGGACGTTTAGGTGCGTTTAGTAAGATTTTACTGAAAACATAACGCAGTACACGACAAAAAAAAAAAGGGGGCACGTCGAAGAAGGAGGTTACAAATACGAAAAAGACCAGTATTCAAGAAAGCAAGGAAGATGAAGGAAGAACCATTGTTGAAGAGAGAAGACGAAGAAGAGTATACGATTGAACGTGATGTGCTTATGGACAACATCACCAAAGTGTTTGATCGTGTGAGCAACACGTACACTCGAAATGGGAACAAGTTTAGATTGGAGACGGATAGTTATAAAAAGGTGACTGATGTGATTCTTGGAACGTTTATGTTGTTCAAGTATAAAATGAATGGATACAATTTCAATGGAGATGACAAGAAGGTGCACCGTACTATGTACTTTTTATGTGGAGGATGCCAGAGTGGATGTACGTGCAGTGTGAAGAAGGAGTTTGAAAGTGAGCAAGCTGTATACATTATTGAAATCAAGCCCAATCCGAGACATCGATGGAATGAATTTGACAAAACGCTCAGACCAAGAAGGTATTTTATTAGGAAGCTCAGGGAGTTTGAACAGAAGACAAAGGAGCAGATGCAGAGAGACATTGAAGAGAGAAAGGCGTCGGATGATTACCAAGAGCAGATGGTGAACAAGCGGGAAGCGATGAAGAGACATCGGCATGGCAGCAGTTACAAGAAGAACTTGGAAGTTGCAGTGGCACATATGAGGCTAGTTGCCAACGAGGGGGAGCAAAGAGAGGACAGTGAGATGTGGGAGCAGATACGTGTTATGGCGAGAAAGATGGAGGGCTATGAGTTTGGAGAGTAGAGGAGTGTTTTGGCGAAGACGGAAATAAAGACGGGTGTGATTAGGAAAATAGAAACCAATGTGTAGGTGATAAGAGAGACAGAAGTTGATAGGAGAATTAGAACAGATGTGTAGGTGATAAGAGAGACAGAAGTTGATAGGAGAATTAGAACAGATGTGTAGGTGATAAGAGAGACAGAAGTTGATAGGAGAATTAGAACAGATGTGTAGGTGATAAGAGAGACAGAAGTTGATAGGAGAATTAGAACAGATGTGTAGTTGATTTTAAGCAAAAGAGTTACTAGAAAAATAGACACAAAAGATATTTGAGGAAAAATATTTAGATGTAAAATGGGCGGAAATTGCAGAAAAAAAGGAAAAAAACTGGACTAAATAGGAAGGACGGAAAAAGGGAGAAGGACAAAAGGGGAAAGACGGAAAGCGAGATCTGCAAGATCGAGCGGAAAAGACTAAAAGGGGAATTGCGGAAAACGGGGCGAGTTGCGGAAAAACAGACCAATCGGAGTGAAGCGGAAAAACGGGCGAATCAGGTTTTTTTTTTTTTTTTTTTTTTTTTCTTACTCACTGTATATTCAAAACCTCACGTTCTCGCCCTAAACGGGCTCGAAGGTCTTTTCATCACCACAGGTGACGAGAGGTAGACAAGCACACAGGAGGTGGCAGAGGCCCAACCTGCAAGGAAGTAAATCTATATACCCTATATACAAATATAGAGCATCACACCTTAATTATGACCAGTCACAACCAGATGCTACTCGCAAAACTCCCGTCTAGTTCATAGGGCTATTTCTTGTTCTAAGGCTGTTTGGAAGACTTCAGACCCAAGTATGGTGAAGAAGTGAGTTGCGTGAGCAACGAACCGTATAATGCTATTTGGCTTTTCCGGCGTCAGATTACTAACAAAAAAACGCGAAGCCGTCAGATTTTTGTTAGGGGAAAAAAACAGCCGTCAGATTGAGCCGTCAGATTTTTTTTCCCATACAAAAAATCGCACATTTTAGGGATATTTCAAACAGCCAGATCTCACGCTACAAGAAAGGTATTTCAGAAGTAGATAGTTGTGTATACTCATATACCAATGGGTTACAATATATGCAACTTTCAGACTGTTCGGGGCATTCCTTGTTCTGGGAGGTCCGAAGGGCCGACTCCCAAAACAGCCGTCAGATTTTGTTAGCAGAAAAAATGAGCCGTCAGATTTTTGTTAGGAGAAAAAAGAGCCGTCAGATTTTGTTAGCAGAGAAAAAGAGCCGTCAGATTTTTGTTAGCAAAAAAAACAGCCGTCAGATTGAGCCGTCAGATTTTTGTTTTCTATAGAGTAATGTCGCAACAAAGCAAATTATACTTGATGTCGTACAGCCCATGTCGCGAGGCTCTCTGAGCCGATGCCCTTTAACGGCAACGACTGCCATGATTCCTGCGAGGCTCTCCGAGCCGATGCCCTTTAAATACAGCGAGTGCCATGAATTGGTAGACAAACCTAATTATGATACAGTAGGAATATAAAGTCATCAATAGAAAACAAGTAGCTATGTATATTTAAAAAAAAACCTAAAAAAAACCTGTTGAATAGTGCAATTAGAAAGGAAATGTGGTATAACAAGGATATGTGGTATAATTATAGCGTGAGGGTGTGGTATAGGAAATATAATGAGAGTATGTGGTATAGGAAATATAATGTGAATGTGTGGTATAGGCAATATAATGTGGATGTGTGGTATAGGAAATATAATGTGAATGTGTGGTATAACAAATATAACAGAGAAATGTGGTATAGGAAATATAATGTGGACATGTGGTATAGAGAATATAATGAGGATATGTGGTATATGAAATATAATGGGAATGTGTGGTATATGAAATATAATGGGAATGTGTGGTATAGAGAATATAATGGGAATATGTGGTATAGAAAATATAATGGGAATATGTGGTATAGAAAATATAACAGAGAAACTAAGTATAAATATAATGTGGATATGTGGTATAGAGAATATAACAGAGAAACGAAGTATAAATATAATGTGGATATGTGGTATAGAGAATATAATGTGGATGTGTGGTATAGGAAATATAACAGAGAAATGTGGTATAGAAAATATAATGTGGATGTGTGGTATAGGAAATATAACAGAGAAATGTGGTATAGAAAATATAATGTGAATGTGTGGTATAGAGAATATAATGGGAATGTGTGGTATAGGAAATATAACAAAGAAACAAAGTATAAATATAATGTGGATGTATATTATAATGAGAATGTATATTAAGCTGCAAACAGTACAACAGAATAGAGAAGCAAGCAGATGAATAGTGGAAATTAAAGAGAACGAGGGGAAGTATGGTGTGATCTGTTGTACTTAATGGTAGTCAAAACGGTGTACAGAATTTGATTAAAATATGAGTGAAAATGGTTGAAAAAGGTATGCACTAAACCTGAGAGAGTAAATAGAGAAAAATGTAACTTGTACAATAATAGGGGGAAATGAGAGGGAAAAAGAAGGAGAGATGTGAGAAGGAGAGAGAAGGAGAGAGCAGGAGAGATGTGATAAGGGAAGTTTTACGGATGTATAACGGTGTTGAAGAGATTATAGACAAGTGGTAGCGATTAAGGGGCAGATATTTGCGACACACAAAAAAAAATAGACATTGCGGAGAAAAAGAACACCTGTC
>JAKTVH010000188.1:0-11062 GCA_030557105.1 Candida frijolesensis | reverse complement strand
TTTTTTTTTTTTTTTTTTTTTTTTTTTTGAGCCAGCTATTCTGTGTGTGATTTGGAACCAAATACCACCCCCAATTGCTATCAATTAAATACACACTATCTACAAATTTCAAATTGTTACTGCCTCCTTCTCAACATTTTCTAATGTCCGGTTAAGTATCAGTTTCAGAAGAGTTGAGAGTTTCGTTAGCGGTTAACACGTGATAGTAGAGGAAGTTTATTTCCGTGAAACATTCTCTCTGTTCTTTCTGTTCATTCTTTCCTGACTCAAAGACTAAACTTTCGTATTACCATATGCGGTAATGATAAGGTACTACGTATCTTTTGCTTTTCTGCTAAACGTTCCCCACTTTGCGTTTCCTATATTCGCACACGTGACTACTTGTCACGACCCCATCGGCAATATTTTCTAAAACGTAAAACCTTTTATTAATAAACATATGAAAATGACTTGACATGATATAAACATGGATATATATTACAACTAAATTTTCCTCTACCATTATGTAAAACTTTGCCATTCAAAAATCCCACAAAAATTAACTGAATATAAATGGAACCCTTATGTTCAATATTAAAAATAGTACTTTATGACCAATTAAAAGTTATGAAAATCCCAATAAATCTTTATACTCGTGAAATTCTTAATACAAATCTCTTCATGATAACATTAAAACAAAATGATATGATGGAAAACATAGGAAACATAATACAGTTGAAACCACTACTTCAATTTCTTCTTTGGTCTTAATTGGTTGGTGTGTCCACACTTTCTCTTACGACAGTTGGTGGCTCTTGGTGGTAATCTAGCGTAACATTTACGACAAATGGATTTTTCACAGTTGTATTTGGAAGCTAAAGCTTTCAAGGATGGTTCAATCATCTTTAGTTACTTTAATCTATTGTAGTTCAAGAAAGGGAACTTTTCAAAAAAGAAGAACAAAAATTTTTTCTCTTTGAAAGCTACAAAGTTTTGCTGCAGTGAGAATGTGTTGCGTTTCTGAGACGCAGTGTGACTTTCCCACGAGAGGCGAGAATTACACTAACCACTATTGTTAGTCGCATAGAATAACCAAAAAAAAAAAGTACACTACAGAAAAAAAAAAAACATTAAGTATGGGACTGCACACATTGCACTTTTCGCATAATTTAAAAAAATTACACGTGCATTAGGGCTAAAGACCTAAGTTGCCAATGTCGGGACTGCGACATAAGAAAATGCTGAACGACATTAAGAACTGAGATATCCAGGAAAGACACAAGAAAAAACAAACAAAGTAGTCAAGGCAATAGGGTGGTCAAACAAACAGTGTTCAATCCATCTCATCACATCTCACGTCAACCCATCTCATCTTCTTCAATTGATCATGAGTGAAGACAATTCTAAGAAGGATGATACTATTCCCGAAGATCAACCAGAGAAAATTGCAACGGATGTGGGAGTAGGGGCTATACGAGAAACAGCAGAACACCAAGTGGAGCAACCAATCACAATTGAAACTGAACGGATGGATGTTGATGATTCAGAGAATCAACAAGAAGAATCACATGGAAAACAAGTAGAAACACAAAATGGAGAGCCTGTGGTTGTACAACTTGAAGATCAACAGCAAGCAGAAGAACCATCTGGACAACAACCTGAAGCACAAAAAGAAGAACAACTCGAACAACAAGCAGACAAACCATCTGATCATCAAGTAGAAGAACAATTCGAACAACCAGAACAAGGGAACGATCTGATTGTTGAGGAACCCCATACATCATTTTTACAACCACCGATATCTGATAAACAATTTGCTACTCCATCGAAAGATTTACCGGTGTTGAAAGATATAGAGCCGATCACAACGCCAAAGACTTTTAATGTCGCTAAAGATGACGATGAAAACGATATTGTTGATAAGGACAATAACATCAATGAATTATCTGAAATTGTTGCCAGTTCTCCAATCAAGCATAATATTTTAGTTGATCTTCAACCTCATAATGAAGAAGTCACTAATGAAGACTCGATAAGAGCAATTTCGGGTTACTTATCGTTAGACGAGTCGAGCATACGTTCAATAGCTAATGTGTCAGTTCTTGAAGCATTGATCGCCAAATCTGTCGAATTCCAGAGCATTTCCTCGGAGAACGATTTTCTTAAGTTGAAATTGGAACAAAGTGCACAATCAATTGGTAAACAATTGGAAGAATTGAGACAAAAATATTCCCTGTCAGACAATTTGGCTACCAGTTTGAAGGATGAAAATGAAAAATTGGAGTACAACTACAATCAACAGCACCAAGAGTTACTTGGGTTGAGAGAAACTAAGGACCGCATTCAAAGAGAACTTTTGCAATTGAAAACTTCAGAATCTGCTAAAGATGAAGAACTTAATAAATTGAGGGACACACAAGGTCAATTTGAGATCGACTACGAGCAACAGATCAATCAACTATCGTCGACAAATATCACACAAAGTAAAAAATTGAACGAAATGACTAAAGAAATAAATGAAATAAGTAATGAAAAGTTCTCCCTTCAATTGGATTTAACTAAGGCCCAAAATGAAGTTATCTATCTCAAAGATCAAAAAGATTGGTTTGATAATGAATTGAAGTCCGCACAAGCTAGATTTACTGATTTGATAAAGAAACATGAATCTGAATATATTGCAACGACTTCGAATATTTCCAACTTACAAGTGAGAAACGAAACCCTTGAAAATTTGAAGACCCAGCATGAAGCTACCATTTCAGAACTTCGATCCAAGTTGGAACAAGAAATAACTAAAATATCGAAAACACAAACCGAATTTGAATTAGAGAAATCAAGATTCCTTAAAGAAATTACTTCGAAAGAAGAATTGATCGAATTAACAAAGCTTCAATCTGAGCAACGTGCTTCGCGAATTGAACAATTGGAATCTTACGCTGAAGAAGTTAAAGAAAACATGGGAAATACTATTGCATCTCTTGAAAGCCGACTCTCAGAAGAAAGTGAAAAATTGGTGAAAGTGGAAGAAAAATTAAGAAGAACCGAAGAAGTCTTGGATGCCGAGTTGCACAAAGAAACTGATTTACCGAAGTTAAGCGATTCGTCAGCAATGATAGCAGCAAATGGTATTTCGTTGTCGACATTGTACTCAGAATATAATCATTTAAAGAAACAATTGGTTTTGGAAAGATCTCAGAAACAAAAGATGGAAATTCAATTGGAATCGTTCATTACTGAATTAGATGCAAGAAAGCCTGCAATTGCCAATTACCGAGAACAAATCCAGTTTTATGAAAAATCAATGAAAGAAATGATTGGAAAAGTGGAAACAATTCGATCAGAAAAAACTGAAGTTGAGAAGGATGCCAAGAGGTTGAGAACAGTAATCAACGAAAACGAAAATGAGTTGGTTACCATGAAAAAGCTTCTAAAGGATTTGGGTCGCCAGTTGTGTTTCTACTTAATTCATTCCAAGATCAGGGACAACAATGAAAATCCGTTGACAGTTGGCGAAAGAAAAGCTATAGAAAAAATTCTTGACCAGTCTGGTAGATTCAACGGAAATGAACAAGAATCTGATTCGGATAAGTTGATCAGCGAGAGATTATTGGAATTCAAAAACATTATAGAATTAAGACAAAGAAATGAAGAATTGTTAGTCGCTATTCGAAATTTGTCAAAGAGACTAGAATCGCGTGAAGATGAGAACAATACTTTGGAAAGCGTAGCTATTGAAGAAGCCAAAGAAGCAATCCTTACATTGGAAAGTGAACTAGACAGCTTGAACATCAAGTTAGAAGCTGTGACAAAAGAGCGAGACGCCATTCGCTCAATTAATGGGAAGACTTCTCCTGAATCGAATAATACGTACCTTGCACAAATCAACGAGGATTTAAAAAAGAAGGTGAATGATTGTGAAGAGATTATTACCAATCTCAGAGAACAATCTTCCAAGACAGTTGTTGAATTGAACGAAAAATTAAGAGAAGTGACGGATCAAAAGAATGAATTGGCACTTAAAGTCTCTGTTTCTGACAAATCAGCTGAGTTGGCAAAATCCAGATTGTCAATTTCACAAAAATCGTTTGATGATTCTCGCCAAGAGTTGGTTCAAGTTAGAAAAGAAATTGAATTTTGGAAACAACAAACAAGTAAACTTGAGGGTTCTTTGGTTGCTAAAACTCAGCAATTGCATCAGCTTGAAGAAACTGTGTCGTCGAATAGCGTTGCTATCACATCGCTCGAGCGCGAGAAAGAGTTCAAGAATGTCCTTCAGAATTCGTTGCAGAACGAAGTCAATACCTTGAAACAAGATAAGACTAAACTAAATGAATTTGTGTTGAATTTGCAAACAATGTTGAAAGATAGAGAAGAATCTGCAAAGGAAATTTCATCAAAGCTTAATGCTTCCATAGAAAACTACCAATCCTTACAACAGAGGCTTTCTGAAAAGGAAGAACGTATATTCATTTTGTCTAATCAATCCGAATTGTCATTAAAGGCCCAAAACGCTAAATTGGAGCAAGTCAATGAAATCAGCAGACAATTGTTAGAGACTAAAACTCTATTACTGGACAAAGAAAATTTGATTGAAGAATTGAAAAAGAAACTCACTAGTAAGAGAGAGATGGCTATTGCTCCACTCCCAGCTGCAGCCTCGGGAGGAGCAAATGCAGCACCATCTAACAATGAAGCCAATAATAATTTCGAAATACAGCAATTGAAGGAAGACTTACGAATTGCCGAGTCGCAAGTTGATGAATTGACAAATCTCGCAAGAGCGAGCGAAGCCACTTTAATAAACGCTACGAATTCGTTTGAGCAATTCAAAGTTGACTCGGAAGCAAAATACCAGGCATTGGTTAAAGAGAAAGAGTCACTTGATGATGAGATTAAGAGATTGAATGAATTGTATGAAACCACAAACAACAATCTTGAACTTTCCAAGACTGAGCATACCAATGAATTGAACAAGTTGAAACTGGAATTGAACGAATTCAAATTTAAAGCTGACCAATATGATAAGCTAGACAATGACTACAAGGAGAAATTAGAGTCTATACGCAAGGATTTGGAAGATCAAGTCAAGTTGTCTAATGAAAGTCATGGCAAGTATCTGATTGAATTGAATAAGAATGTCACTTTAAGTGAGAGATTGAGTAGTTTGCAAGATCAACTTGATGCAAAGGAAAGTGAAATTAAGAAATTGAGAGAAGAAGTGGAGACTTCAACCAGATCAATTCAAGAACAACAAGACAAGTTAAATGTTGAAAAATCGCAAGTTGAAACGGATTTGTCGATGTCAAACAATAAGATAGCTGAATTGAAGGAGCAAAATGAATTGTTGTTGAATCAATTAGAATTGACTAAAAACTCTGAAAATACTGAAGCAAGTCTTTCTGGGAATGCTGAAGATCTCAGACAGGTCATCAATTATCTTCGTCGTGAAAAGGATACTAGTGATGCCAAATTGATAGTTGCCACCCATGAGAACCAAGAGTTGAAGGTTAGATTGACCAATATTGAAAATCAAATTGCTACCACCACCTCTACATTCAACATCACCCCAAGTGTTATCAATTTGGACGCTAAAGTTCAAGAGCAAAAAGAGTTGGCAGCTCAATTGGAACAATTGAACATTCTCAAGGAAAGCAATAATAGTTTGCGTCAAGAGAACTCTAAATTATCTGAAGAAATCAATAAGCTCCGTGTTGAAGTTGATAGCCTTAGGAAAGAATTGGACCCATTAAAGATTGAGAATGACAAATTGACCACGGAAGTTGAATTTGCTGAACAGAAACTCAAACTAATTGAAGAAGAAAACCAGCGAATTAAAACATCTGCTACTAGCACAGATGAGGAAAAAATTGATGAAGAAAAACGATTGAAAGAGTCGGTTGTGAAAATGCAAGAGCAAATGAATAAATTGAAGGAAAAGGCCAATCAAAGAATCACTGAGAAGATGGCCATTATAAATGAAAGGGATGCCAGTATTCAAGAATTGAAAGCCAGAATAGAAGAATTGGGTAAAACTGTCAATAATGATGATAAATCGAAAGAGCAATTGGAAGAATTGAACAAGAAATTGGAATCTGTTACTGATGAGTTGAGCAAAGTTTTGGAAGAAAAGAATGAATTGGTTAAGAAATTATCTGAATTGGAAACTAATTTACGTAGCCAGTTTGACAAGGAAAAACAGGAGCTTACCAAAACTTTGGAAAATGCACAAAATAATGCACCTACTGTGAACAAGGATTTACAACAGAACTACAATTCATTACTTGATAGATTTGTACAAGAAAAGAAACAGTTCGATGAACAATTGGAAGCAGAGAAAACCAAGGCAAGACAAGAAGTTGAGAAGAAATATGAAATCAAGTTGAAAATGTTGACCAGGAAAGTTGACAAATATGAGAAAGGGATGAAAAATACTCCATCCAGTGTTCCATTAAAACCACCTGCTGCCAGTCCAGCGACAAGCCAGCCAATAGCTGTGACTGCTCCTACTACTACTGGATCAATAAGTAATGCAAGCGTCCCAACAGTAGCTGCTGCTCCGGTTACTGTTCCGGTTACTGCTCCGGCTCCTGCTTCTGCTGCTGCTGCTGCTGCTCCGCCTGTTGTTGCCAAATCTACACCAACACCAAAGTCAAGTACAGAATCGCCAACGTTGTCTGTTAAACCAGTACCACGACCAGTGGGACATCCAGGGAATGAATCCACTCTTACTGTTCATAGGCCGGGCCCAAAACATCCATTCAATGAATCGACATTAACTGTTCACAAACCCACAGTTTCCAAAACTGAGCCTAAGAAATTCAGTCCGGCTCCGAATTCAGGTACTGCTCAACAAGAAACCAGGAAGAGAGCCAATGAGAATCAACATCACCGTCCTCAAGTTAAGAAAACAAAGGAATGATTCAAACGGAGTAAGGCTTATAATATGTTCCCCTCCTCGATAAAAATAGTTCAAAGTGTATAATTAAAAAATAAATAAATAGATAATTAAATAATCGTACCAATCAGAAAACATTATAATTGATGACAAAACTGTTAATTCGCCAGGTGGGGAAAGTGGGGGATCATGGGATGATTAATGACATTAAGAGAATCCGACATTGGCCACATACAGTGTCGCATAATCCGTAGATTATGTATTGAATTTGTGTCATGTCATAACGCTATTGATACCTGTGATACCCGGAGCTACTTTTCATATGCGGACGTTGGTATCCGCCTGTCTGTGCAATGGTTAGGAGTTCTTTCATTTGTTGGCGATTAGTGTAGGTTGAAGATCTGTGGTTACTTAGTATGACACAATCATTAATAATTAGACAAGTGGAGGTGGGGAAAGATACAATATTTTTTTCCAGTCAATTGTCCCGACGCAAAATTTTTCTTTTTTTTCATTTTTTCTTTTTTTTTCTTGGCCAATGGAAAAACATTCAGCCTGATTCCCATCCTTGCTTCTGCATTTTCAGGTGGAGGGGTTTTCATGGAAATAAACTTTGCTTTTGATAAACTGCGGGCTTCGATCTTGACCACATTGATAGGTTTTATTAACGCCTACTCAAATAGTGTCAATTTAGACAAAAAAAGATTTTCTCTGATTGATCCGCGCCGTTCGTGGGCCGGAAAATTACCTTGTTCTTCCGAAAAGTAGACTAGAAATAGCGTGAAATAGAAACGAGAATCGTGTGGCTTACAACCAATTCAGCAATCCTACCACTCATTGTTCAATAGAAGTGACGTTAGTTTTTTTTGTTTTTTTTTTTTTTTTCCATTCCAAGGCATTTTCTGTTTCATCATTATTATTATTTCTATCCGGTTTCTTACATGAAACAATAAACCTCGTTGGGGTATTTTGTGCTGCTTGTGAGTAAAAATTCGGAATGTTTGTTGGGCTTCAACCACGCTCAAGAGAATCGGAAAGAACCTGGGGTAAAACAATGCATTGATATCGCTTCGCTTGCTCCCGTCCTTTGTTTCTATTCTTGCTACATACAACCCCTTTGACAAGAAGCGATATCTAGATCCTTTCCAAGAAATTTGTTAGCTAGACAGTGAGTGCAACACGATCGCTTAACGAGTCTTCTTTTTTTTTCTTGGGCGACAGTATGAACGTAATTGTGACAGGTGCAATTTAAACCATTCACAAAATGAAAAGGTGCTTGAGCCTTGCTGCGCGGCCTTAAGTTATATGCGATGAAATTCCTCCCGGTCCTGATTTGCGTCCTTGTTTGCTACCGCTCCGTGGTCCCCCCCCCTCTTCTTCGCTTTCTCCTTCTCCTCATTCAAATTATTTCTTTTTTCATTTAGCTGTGTGTGAAATAGCGTTTTGGGGGATGAAGCGCTTGCTCTAACCACTGGATACCTTTCCATTTTAAGTTTTCGCTTTATACACTCTGCATGGATGTGTTTCTATTGTTTGGAAAAATATCCCCACTTTTTTTTGCTCATGTGCACAAAACCAAATTTTGCAATCATGGATTTGTTCCGATGTTACACACTAAAAAATTCCCATTGAAAGCCTACTTTCTATCTTCTTTGTTGTCGCTATTAAGCCATAGAATATCATTCTCCATTCCGGTATTTGCGACGTACTTCTTAATAGAAACCACGGTTCCGTAGCGACCCACCCCGCCTTTTGATTTTTTTTTTTTTTTTTTTTTTTTTTTTTTTTTTTTTACTAAGTTTTCACAAACTTAAAAAAATCTCCGGGTGATATTCAATGTATGAAACAGTGGTTGATATACACCAAGTTGCAGAGTAAGCCCATTATTCATAACCTTAATTCATGAAAAAGCTAAATGTATATATATAGCAGGAGCCACGCTTCCTTTTTATTCTCAACGTAGTCTAGATTCTTATTTGTATCAACAAACAAGATATGTCACAACAGGAGAAAACACAAGAAGCTCAAAGTATCGTCTCCCTTGATAACAAGTATAATTCCTCAGAAAACAATTCCTTCCAAGGATTAGGTTCAGATAAGAAGAAACGGAAATTTAGATGGACTATTGATACAAGCAATCACCCACCAGAAGTATTCAACTACACGTTGTATTTATCTGTGTTAGTGTTTGGTATCCTTGGTGCCGCCAGAGGTTTAGAAGAAGGTAATTCTGGTTCCAACAATTCATTAGCTTCTTTTAAAGATACGTTCCATTTGAACAAGGGAGATAGACCGGCCAATACTATCACCAACATAACTTCAAACTTCACATCATTCGTGTTATTGGGTTCTATTGGTGGTGCACTCATTGCCATGAAAACGGTTGATCTTTTGGGAAGAATCAGAGCATTACAAGTTGTTTGTATTGTTTTGATCATTGGAGTCATTATTCAATATACTTCCACTACTATTGGACAAACATACGCAGGTAAACTTATTGAGGGTTTAGCCATTGGTCATACTACATCCATCGGTCCTGTCTATTTAAGTGAGGTCGCTCCTAGTCCAATCAGAGGTATGGCAACTTGTATTTTTTCAGGTGCAGTTTATCTCGGTAGTATGATTTCATATTTTGCCAATTATGGTGTGGCCTTACACGTACCTGCAAAAATTGATGGCCATGTGAACAATAACCAATGGAGATACACATTGATTCCAAAGTTTGTATTGGCCGGTTTAATCTTTATCTTGTCATTTGTGTGGTGTGTTGAATCTCCAAGATGGTTGGTGAAAGTTAATAAGCCTGATGTTGCTGCTAAGAACTTGTCGAAATTAAGACACTTGCCAGAAGACCACCCATACATTCTTGCTGAAATTAGTGATATCAACGAACAAATCATTGCCGAAAGAGAAGCAACCAAGGACTCAGGCTTGCTTTCTAACTTTAAGGCCTTGTTTAACAACAAATCCATTTCTTACAGATTCTTCTGTATCTCAGCTGCATGTCAAGTTATTGGACAATGGACAGGTGCCAGTGCAGTTACTATCTATGCTTCTGAGTTGTTCTCCCTTATTGGTGTCACCGGTACTGGTACGTTAAAGATGTCTGCTGTTTTAGGGGTGGTCAAGTTCAGTTCTGCTTATTTGTCAGCTTTCTTTTTGATTGATGTTATTGGTAGAAAGAGATCTCTCTATGCTGGTTTGACATTACAATTGATTTGTTTGTTGTATTATGCTATCTTTTTAACTATCGTTCCTGAAGCTGCAGAAACTGGAGTTTCCTTAACTGGGTCAAAATACCATGCTTCACAAGGAGCACTTGCTGCTATTTTCCTTAGTGGTGTTGGTTGGACTATGGGTTTTAATTCTGTTCAATACCTTATCGGGGCTGAAATCTTCCCATTGGGTATTAGATCATTTGCACAATCATTGGTTATGGTGTTACATTTTGCCAATCAATATGGTAATTCCAAAGCAATCCCCAAAATGATGATTTCCATGCATCCATACGGGGCATTCTATTTCTGTGTTGCTGTTTGTGCTATTGCTTTGGTTTATGCGTTTTTCTTGCCAGAATTGAAAGGTCGTAGTTTGGAATCGATTGAAGAAATCTTTGAAACGTTGCCTTGGTACCAATTGAGAAATTGTGATAAATTAATTGGTGATCATTCACAGGTTCACAAGATTAAATACGTCGGCGACGGAAAAGGTAACACCGATTACAATCACATCCTTTATAACCCAAACACTGATAAACCAACCGATGAGTTTGTTGAAAATATAATCGATGAATCCAAGGATTCAAAAGAAAATGTTGAGAATAGGGTTTAGTTAGTTTAGATTCTATACGTCACTGTGGCTGTGCTATGGTGATTACAAATGTTTTATGTTAATTTTTAGTTAGCGATTTTTCTTTTTGATTTAATAAATGTGTTGAGTGAAGTTTGATATTTTATTTGCAATAGCTCACCGTTGAGGCAAATTAATTATGTGGCGATGGCAAGTTTTAAATTTCGCATCACACAGTCACACAAAGCTGGGCGCAAGGAAGTCATCACGATAGCTACCGGCTTAATACCATTAACACCTTACAGCTTTATAATCAATTACAGAGCGACAACGACGGTGACCATTCTATTGAGCTATCCAATTGCCTCTGGTCATCCAGGAAAATGAACTACCTCATAG
>JAKTVH010000187.1:0-11064 GCA_030557105.1 Candida frijolesensis | reverse complement strand
GTCGTCGTTTGCAAAAGAAATGTTCAGTGCTGTTCAAGAACCTATGGGAATGCATGCATTCAAGGTACAATCACAGCCAAAGTTCATAAGAAATCAAAATAGTGCATATTTTGAAAGTGTCGCAAAATTTCCTGCAACAGCAAAAGATGTTTGCATGAAGTTGATCCAGCAGTCGTTGCACATTGCAATCAAGTCAAAATCCCGAGATTGGTCTGATTATTACTATTTGGCGAAGGTGCAAAAGAAGTTGGACAAACCTGCAACTTTGGTAATGGAGACGATGGCTGCAGCATGCAACCAAGCATACAAATACAAATATACAGATAACCCAGTTGAACCCCACTACAGTTTGATCTCGATGTCTTACAAATATGTCAAGAACAGCAAGTTAACGGCAATAGATGCATTGCAGTACTTAAAGAATGATCCCGTTATCAAGCTTCAAGTTGAGGATGAAAAAGATTTCAGAAGGTTAGTTATCAAAGCGCTCAACACGGTGATTTCTTACGACAGGAAGAATTGGCAACACAAAGCAAAATATAGGTTGGCTCGTATTATGAAAGACGAGTTTGACGACGTAAAGAGTGCAACTGAGATAATGTCGAGTTTTATCTCTTTAAGAGCAACCAACAAAGCACTTGTGCTGATCTGGAAACCCGAACCAGAGAGACCGGGGAAGCATTTTGTGTACACGTATGAGTATATTCATTTTTTTGTGGAGTTGTTAAAACAAGCTGATGATCTTGAAAACCTACTTCTCATGCTCCCAAAATTGCGTCGTTCGAATTCGGTTATGATAAACTTGGCCACTGCTTGGGAATTGCTTTGTTCGTCTATCTGTCGTGTAATTAGAGAATCGTTTGGTATGACAGACCACTTTGGATTCACCGAGAACATGATCAACACATTGTCGTATCTGGTGTTTAGTGCTAATGTTAAATCGATGACCGAAACAATGAAGCAAAGGGGTTTACCAGAAGAATTGAAACCGCATTTTTGCTTTTTGCATGCTGTGAATGACATGAAGAAAGCAAATAATGGTTATGGACCAACATCTTTTATTGACGACACACTCGTCACACTTTATTTCAAGATTTACCTATACTACAGCAAAGATATTTCGACTCCAGCGATTGTCGATTCACCAAGTGCCAAAAAGAAGATTGCGAAAAGAGATATTTTCCCACTTACAAATGATATATTGAAGCTTTTCAGGACAGAAGTAGACGAGCTTGTAAAACTGGAAAAGTATAACGAATTTGTTGCACAAGGAAAGAAGAAAGTTGAGCTTGAGAGGAAACAGAAAGACCAAAAACTATTGGAGGAAGCACAGAAGGTGCTGAAACACGTGGAGATGGTCAAACAACAAGAACCAGGTCCGCAAGCATCATTCCCGATTCCAAATCAAACGTCTAGCAACCATGAAGTCATTGTAATCGATGGCGACACTTCATCTCAAGAGCAAGGGCCAACGCAAAGGATGAAGAGAGAGTTGAACTCTGAATTAACATCAAATAATGTGGATGGGCAAGAGCCAAAAAAGATAAAAACGGATCCAGTGATTTATGAGCTAAGTGACTAGACCACTTCACCTTTCGTTACTATTAAATTTCTGAGGGATAAATCGTATACAATCTTATTTAGTCTTTGTGAATTATATTTCAAACTATCGTATCTTTTTCTCAAAACGTCATTTTTCAAGTCTAGTAATTGGAACCCATTCTGAAGCTTGGAAACGATCTGCAGGTTTATTATACTGATGGTGTAATTTGGCGATTTTGCCCCAGTAGAACCCACCGATTCATTTATCACCGTGGTTGTAGTATATTCGACTATAGTATCAACCAAACGAAGTATCGCTAACAAATATGATTGATAGTCGAATTTCTCTAATCCCAAGATCTCTGATACCTCATCGGGGTTCATGATAGCACCAACATCTAGCGAAGTGGTGATCATTGGGATCTCAATAGGGTCTTTAATGAAACCATTGGCAATAGCTAAGAAATATCTGTTGCTGACCAAAACATAAATGGAATCCTCAACAAACTTGTTCAATATTCTTTCCTTTTGACTTGGTTTGCAATCCAATTCAAGTAATAAATTCTTGAATTTGTCATAATTCTCAAAAATGATTTGTCCAGAAGCTCCCTTTTCAATTATACTATTGCTTAATCTATTGGGACTGCAATTGATCCATTCGTTTATGGTTGATTTATATGGAATGAGTGCTAGATCAAACTGATGCTCGATTTCCTGCAACGAGGACTTCCGGTTCAAACTTCAATGCGATGTTAGTATCTGTTCAGACGGAATGAGTTCAGGCTGATTGAAATCGCAAGCACATACTCTTGTTCGATCTCATCTTTGATATGAGCAAAAAATTGGTCCAACGACATAGTAGTGGTGACTTTGGTGAACGATTTAAAAATGCCGTTATCAGATGTAGGGAGATACAAAAAAACCATGGGAGAGACGAAACGAATTGAATTCGAAAAATAAAAATTTTTCAAATGTGTCCTGGTGCGTAGGGAAATATACTGGGGACCCTCGCTGCTAGGCATCACATTATCTTGTACACCACATTCCTGTACAACTACCTTCAACAAGGACAGAAAACAGAGCAAATTCAAATAAGCAATGTCAAAGAAAATCCTATGTTTACCAGGCTATTTGCAAGGTGCAAAAAGGTTTGCTGTCAAATCCTCGAAGCTTAGGAATGTTTTAACCAAGCAATTGGAACTTGATTTGCATTACATAGATCCCTGTCATAAAATTGAATCTTGGAGCGATTTGTCCTTCCAAATTGCTCCCACGCCAACAGGACGTGATAGATACTGGAATGCCATCGTTGCTAGGGAAAACAATGTGCGCTGGTTTGAACTGAAGGAACCAGGTGTAAACATCGGTTTGGAAGAAAGTGTTCAATATTTGGTGAACCATATTAAAGAACACGGTCCTTATGATGGTATCATTGGATTTTCACAAGGCGCTGTCATGGCCGAATATATGACCAACTCGATAAGGAAGTTGTTGCCTTCCCATCCTGATTTCAAAATAAGTTTGTTCATTTCGGGATACTATTTAACTGAAAGTGCTGATGGAGATATCGTAGCGACAGGTAAGAAAAAACTTCAGGATATCACTAGTGTGGGAGAATACAAGAAACGAGTCAAGATTTCCCCTGAAGTGGAAAAATACTCGATTCCTCCTGAAGATTTATCTACTGAGATTTTAATGTTGTATGGAAAACGTGACGATGTTGTGCTTCCAATCAGAACGAAATATGTGGCATCGTTCTACAAATCCCCACATATGTTCCCTCATGATGGTGTACATTACGTCCCAAATCATAAAACGATTATTCTACCAATTGCGAGAGTGTTTGACGAGGTATTGAATGAAGAACCAATGTTGTATAGAATATAGATGTTCGTTTTTTTTTTTTTTTTTTACTTCAACCATGTGCCTGCATGGGCTAGATCAAATTGATGTTCGATTTTCTTTAATTACATATTCCTGATGGGTCTGGTGATGGGTTTTGAAATGCTCTTGTCGGACTTACAGGCAGCCAAAAAAAAAAACCTACTCCTTTGCTGGTGCGAAACGAAATACATTTAACGCCGTCGGTACACTAGATTTCAGATTATTTTCTACAAACGAATTCTAGTCAATCATGTCGAAGAAGATCTTATGTTTACCAGGATATCTACAAAGTGGAGCCACATTTGCTGCCAAATCCTCGGGAATTAGAAAAATCTTAACTAAGAAATTGAACCTCGAATTAGAGTACGTGGATCCATGTCATAAGATTGAATCTTGGCGTGAATTCTCCTTCCCAATAGGTTCCACACCTGAGGAATCTGACAAGAACTGGGAAGCCATTGTTGCGAGTGGTAACAATGTTCGTTGGTTTGAACATAAGGGGCCAGGTGTAAACATCGGTTTGGAAGAAAGTGTTCAATACTTGGTGAACCATATTAAAGAACACGGTCCTTATGATGGGATCATTGGGTTTTCCCAAGGTGCTGCAATGGCTGAATTCTTGACCAACACTATAAGAAAGTCGTTACCATCTCATCCAGATTTCAAGGTGAGTTTGTTTATTTCTGGATTCTTCTTGACTGAACCTGCCTATGGAGAGAATACAGCAGCACAAAGAGAAGAACTTAACGATCTTACTGATTTGGAAGAGTACAAGAAAGAAATCAAGATTTCCCCCGATGTTGAGAAATATTGTATTCCCCCTGAAGACTTATCCACTAAGGTTTTGATAGTGTATGGGGATAATGATAATATTGTGTCTCCTATCAGAGCTAAATACGTGGGATCGTTTTACAAATCCCCACATATGTTTCCTCACGATGGTGCACATTATGTTCCAAACAAAAAGGACTTTCTTCAGCCAATTGTTAAAGTGTTTGACGACGTGTTGAATGAAAAACCAATGTTGTAAGTGGTATATAGACAGTAGAGGTATATTCAATAGATAGACACATTCATTTGACCAAACAAGCACGCATCAAGCGCAGGGCAAAACAAAAAAAAAACGCTGAGAAGGAAAATTCCGATATTGAGTCTGGAATAAACTGTAAAGTCTACCAAATGTCGACTGATAGCTACACACCTTCACAAGAACCGGAGGCAAAACGGTTAAAAACAAATGAACCAGAATTTTCAAGAAGACCTGCCGAACATTCGCCCGTACAACCTTCATCATCCTTTGCTAACCAAGACAAGAAAGCCCCATCGTGGTTGCGTTCAAATCAAAGCGAGATCAATGGGAAGTATGACAAATACGGAGAACGTCCAGCATCTCATTCACATGTCAATGATGCAAGAGTCAACAGATTGAAGAGAGCACGTGAACTGCAACAACCACCGGAGAGGTCTCCCCAGCGAGAAGACGACGAAGAGAGAGACCGTGAAGTGGAAGCTGGCGACACTGGGATATCACCATATGTTCATTTACAAGTTACAAGTTCTGCCATTGATGCTAGAGATCAGGAGGCGAGATACCAAACGTTCCAGAGTAGAATCTCCAACAGAGAGTATAGAGACACCAACAGTATCGTGCGGGCCCATTACAATCAAAGAACACAACAATCCAAACAACAAGGTTCCAGAGTCAACTCGCCAATTTACAAGTTGAGAAACTTCAACAACGCCATCAAGTATATATTATTGGGAAATTGGGTCAAGAACCATCCGGAAGAATCTGATTTGTTTTGTCTATTGGATTTGTGCTGTGGTAAAGGTGGGGACTTGAACAAGTGTGAATTTGTCGGGATTGATCAGTATATTGGTATTGACATTGCCGATCTTTCAGTGAAGGAAGCGTTTGAGAGGTATTCAAAACAAAAGGCTAGATTCAAACAAGCAAGTCGGAGTGCCAATAGGTATAATTTTAATGCATGCTTCGCAACCGGCGATTGTTTTACCCAGTTTGTTCCTGATGTTCTAGAACCAAATTTCCCAGGAATTATCAATCGTGCATTTCCTGTGGATGCAGTTTCTGTGCAGTTTTCGTTGCATTATTCTTTTGAGAGTGAAGAAAAAGTCCGTACGCTATTGACCAATGTTACCAGGTCCTTGTGTTCTGGGGGATCCTTCATCGGAACCATTCCATCATCTGATTTCATCAAATCACAAATTGTGGACAAGAAGTACGAACGTGATGAAAAAGGAAGGGTGAGGTTCGGCAATAGTTTATATTCCGTGACATTTGAGAAAGATCCGCCGGAAGATGGGGTTTTTAGCCCTGCCTTTGGCAACAAGTACAATTATTGGTTGAAAGATGCCGTGGATAATGTTCCTGAGTATGTTGTTCCATTTGAAACATTGCGAGCATTGTGTGAAGAGTACGACCTTGTTTTGAAATACAAAAAGAACTTTATTGACATTTTCAACCTGGAGATCCCAAAGTACTTTAGCAAGTTGAACAAAAACTTGATTGAAGGAATGAAGCGCAGTGATGGGAAATATGGAGCTGAAGGAGATGAAAAGGAAGCCGTGGGGTTTTACATAGGGTTTGTATTCGAAAAAGTCTAAATGTACACTAAAATCCGGAAATGCAAGATTGCTTCATTCCGTCTACTACACATTATGCTTTTTGTTTTCTTTTTTTTTTGCATTTTTCCAGAACATCTATGTTTCATATACTTTGTGTTTTCATGAACATTTAAGTTTAAGCAAAGAATGGGCGATAACCTTAACGATCTCTCTATTTGGCAAAGAATTGGCGATGAAATTAGTGCAAAAAAAAAAAAGAATCGGTACCTTGGGAGTAAAACCCTAGTTCGACTAGCACATCTTTTAAAAATCGCATGATGTTCAAAAACACATCGTCTAAACTGCGTCTAATGTTTTGTTTATGTTTCCCACTATGCTTGTTCTAAAAATGGAACTAAACCAAATTAAAAGGGGGTCAAACATACATAAGCAAGTGGGCGGCTGCTCCGTCATGATTTCCATATAGCCACAAAATGGAACAAGCGGGAAGACTTTTTTTCTTTGATTTCCGCTTATTTGCTCACAATTACGGAATACTCCTCCCATTTGTGACAAGAACAATGTCTAAGAAATAAAAGAGAAGAGTTTTGATATAGAAAATGAATCTAATAGTGGTTTGTTGCATTTGCTTGTCGTGACCCATTACTATCACAAAACGGGTTTGTTTCAAATTAAAATTGTCACACTGTTTTTGCCTCGCTTGCTTGCCTCGCTATTTCCCTCGCCCTTATTTCAGTTGGTACTTTAATTTCCCATCAGGGGCACAATGCGAAGAAGGGGGTGAAAAGCTATCACGCATTCACTCAATCACTCGCCTGGCCGCCTCTTCACCGTAATACTCTCCTTACTTCATGCACCCCTTGAAAATCCTCCTAAACAAGAATTGAAATTCGTTCTAGACAAGCAGACTTGCTACTTACGAACAATATCAGATAGTTAAATTCTGTTTTCGTTAATCCGTACTAAGCTAATTAAAGAGAAAAACCACCAGGGGTCCATAACCTATAGTTTAAAATGATAAAATAAAAAAAAAAAACAAAATCTTGTGGTTCGTAAAGAAAAGTAAGACATTAAACCATGTGGTGTTACAATAGTCTAAATCTAAACTCAAAGGCAGATCATAGTTTCACCTCAAAAGAGAAACTTCCGACACAAGAGACACAGAAACAAACATGGTTTGTTATTTGGTGGAGATCTGTTTGGTTTTTCTCGTGCAGCCGAAATAATTTATTATAACAATCATCAATGGATAGTATTCCATGCCGTGGAAACTTTTGCAAAGCAATGTGTACCTGAGAACACGAAACCATAAGTAAGAAAAAAAGTAGTACCCAAATCTAGGTTGGTTTAAAATTGCCGAAGGAGCAAACCAATTAGGTAAGCGTTGTTGTCAAAATGTCAATGCAAATTGAAGCGATATGCATCAACAATTTCATTAAGCATTTTGTTTCTTTTATTTTTGAGTTTTGGATTTACATGTATGTTAATTTAAAAAAAAAAAAAAAAATCATCACGAATGCAAACCGTTGTTAGTTTAGCGACGAAAGAGAACCCTCGAGCGTAAGACGATTTCATCACCTGTGCTCTTATCCTGTGACTAATGTGGTTTAAATAGATCCTACTATTTTAGCATGATTTATCTCTAGATTACGAAACTAATGCCCGATTTACAAACACAGACTTAATCGGTGAGATTGGGAAACAAAAAAAAACAGCTTCAATTACCAGTCTCTGGATTCATAGGCTGAGAGATCAGTAGATAAGAAAGGAGTAATGGCGAATCACAAGCAAAGGTACCACAAGGACTCCGCCACTTGGTGTGGGTGTCGCAAAAAAAAAAAAAGAAACAAAGTGAAAAATTGAAGAAATGGAGAACTCAAGCTTGCGGCACTGCAATTGCAACCTGGTTTCTTACGCACTTGAAACAGAAGTAGTGCGTCGTTTCATATTTCAGGTCCACATTCCGATGCCTTCACCTGTACAGAATGAGAAGTGTGGTCACGAGTATTTGGCTATTGTTCTTGTCTTTGTCTTTCTATTATAATATTTTGAGGTTCTTTATCTTACGTTGGTTTTGCTCACATGGGACGTGTCACCTTTTTGATTGGTTTTGCGTGATATTCAAAGCCAACATCAACCGGGTTTAATGGAAGCAAGTCCATGGGATTAAGAAAAATCTAAACCCAAAATCAAAGCAGCAAAAGTGGCAGCAGAAGTGGCAGCAGCAGTGGCCCCAATATCTATGTTTTCCCTTTTAATTTAACCAGAGATGCATTAAACTGCGTAACTCTCACTATAACACAAGGCGAGAGCAATGAAATAACAAAGGATCTTCTCTTTTAATTTTACTAAAGTCATTTCACATTGTGCAGCATTCATAATGTTTCATCAAGGCGCATCAACGACAGTGCAGGACTTGTCTCTTGCTGGCAAGAATGCAATGCTGGGATAGTTCAATAATGCCACAAAATTCATCACCTACAAATCCGTTCCATGTTGCATTACGAATTCTTTTTTTTTGCCTACATGTGGTCCAGAATGTTTATGACATTTCCAATGCACCATTAAGTAAAGGCAAGAAAAAAACAATACCACCGGAAATGCAGAAATCTCCTTCAATGTTCAAAGGCAAATCATTTCTGTACTATGTTAATGCACATACTGTAGGACAAGATTAGCGGCGTGTTTTGTGATGTAGTTGGTCATCCTTTTCTTTCACATTTCTCATTTGACAATCCTGAAATTCGCATTAGCAATTCTGTAGAGTGCAGCCCCACTCGTCACAACTACGAACAAAAACAGAACAAGCTTTTATTTTTTTTTTTGGGATTCTTGGTAAAGGTTGTGTTGTGGGTGGAGTTGTAGAAATATTCATACAGGGATCAAAACCCTGTTGAAAGTTTAGTTGAGGAGAAAACGAAAAAAAAAAAAAACACTGGTGATACCTTCATATCCGCTGTTGGGACGACGATAAAATTCCTCATTTTCCATAAACACAAACAATTGCCTGATTGTGTTGCATTGTATGCGTTAGGGGGAAAAGTGAGAATAAAAATAGCCGTTTAAAAATGAATAACTATAAATAATAATCTTAGGTTATTTCACAAAGCAGAAAAATCACCACGTCATTGATAGTTTATGATACTACGGGATTTGGATGGCAAGGATAGAAATAGTAATGAGATTAGGAGATAGCAAGAGGAGAGAGGGAAGCAAGGGAGAACTGAGTTTATTAATCTACTAATCTGTTTGAATAATAAGCAATGCATGCGCAATGGATTATGCGACTCTTTAGCTTGAGGCGGCAGCTAAAAAACCTTAGTTGTTCTTCAATTTCACTTCCAACCAGCCCAAAAAGTCTACCAAAAAAAAAAAAAAAAAGAATATCCAGAGAATAACGTGGACGATCTTTTTTTTATTTCTAAATATTGCGTTTGGCTCATTGGTACTCGTAATGGAAAGCGGAAATGTTTTGTGGATATTTGGGGACGGAATCGACAGTTTTCTTGGACATTGGTTTTTGTTTGTCCAAGGGGAAAGCAATTGAAGTAGTGCATTTGTTACGTGTTCTATTGTCATGACAGTGGATTGTCTCTTATGTCCAACAAAAAACGCAATTCAACGTGAAGATAGACCAAGATTTACGTCGACAACATTTCAAAAGGGTAGAAGATATTATTTCAGGTTTTGCATATTTTGGAAGATATGCACTAGGGTATAAAGAAGACATTGGTTCGATCACCAATGCACAGAGGTGATATCATCGTATCACGGTGAGCAAACGCAACGAAAAAAAAAAAAAAAATATTTAAACCACGTAGTTCGTAATAGGGACTAAAGATATTTAGGTACTGTTACGTTTACTAATTTTGTAGCCCAAATACAACGATAGAAAATAAGCATACAACAGAAAAGAAAAGAAAAGAAAAGAAAAGAAGACTTTGGTATTCATAACCACTGAGTGCTGAGGTTGATGATGCTCAACGAGATGATGTTGATGATGTAGATGTGATACCGCAGATATAAGGCGACGAAAAAGTGTTCGATTACATAGATCCGCGACGGAAGTATACCTTACTTGGTCGCAATTGTTTTATTTTATTTTTTTTTTTTCCTTACTATTATTTTTTATTGGCTTGGGGAATTTTTTTTTTTCTTTCTTTTTTTCCCAATTACCGCTTTGTGAATATGTTTGCATTTTGTTGTAATGGCACAGTACAGTTCGATGTCTAATTTTTGTTCATTTATATTCTTGGAGTACTGATGACGAGATATCTTGGGACCGCTACGAATTTGCCAGTAAACAATGCCATCTGCATCCACGTAAATTAAACTTAACAATATCTATACCACGGACATTACGCGTATGCATTTGTTTAAAAAAGAGAGTTTAGCATATAATTGGTGGTTTAATGCAGCATTAAACTCAAACTACAATGCAGAGAATCGACATTTAATGAGAAACTCTAAAAATAACAAGCACTAGAAAAAGTGGGCCGAGGGGAGGGGGAGAGGCAGAAAGGATGGGAACGGATGGGAAACTAGGAGAAGATGATTCGCAGCATTCCCCCATCGTCATCAACACCATCGCCTCCCATCATCACCCAATACAGAACATGCATAACGAGTAAGTTTAATGGCACACTAGTGAAAGCACAAAACAAATGTCTTATTTCAAAAAAAAAACATGCAGATGAAGAAAAATTTTCCACTATCACGTCCTTCCGTTCTTTATCCATTGTCTTTTTTTTGTAATTTCGTTCTCTTTTTTTTTTTCCCGCTGTTCGTAGGGCACCAGAGGCGGACCAAAGAAAAAAAAAATTTAAAATTTAGGTCGAAGGTGAACAAAAAATTTGTAACCACAGTACAATTCCTCGCCGTCACAGGCTTTTTCCTTTTTTTTTTTTTACTACACAATACCAACTGATGTAACCCTTTTGATTTGGCTATTGTTTATAAAAGTTAGAACACGGGAAATGTGAGCTATCAGTGGAAATTATTGCTGTTAAATTGTTTGATATAAGATAGACACCAGATCTCTTTATCGCCATA
>JAKTVH010000186.1:0-11088 GCA_030557105.1 Candida frijolesensis | reverse complement strand
GATGATCAGTTTTTCACCGCAGTTGATATCTATTATTCTGCTACTCAAGATTTAGAATATTATCTACCACAGATGGTGACCACCAACAATGGAAATTTGGAAATCACATTTGATCAGTTTAATTATTCCGGATTAGAATATGTTTCCGGCATGTTACAAAGTTGGAATAAATTATGTTTTAACAAACAAGCCATAGTTGAAATCAAGGCCAAATTACCTTACGATATCAAGTATGGGTTGTGGCCAGCAGCATGGTCATTAGGAAATTTGGCTCGACCAGGATATTTAGCCACAACTGATGGAACTTGGCCATATACTTATGACGAGTGTGATGCAGGAATTTTACCCAATCAATCCACCACCAATGATGAAATGTCGTATTTGCCTGGACAAAGATTGAGTAGATGTACATGTGTTGGTGAAGATCATCCTAGTCCAGGTGTAGGACGAGGAGCTCCTGAAATAGATATAATTGAAGGGTTGTACCAGTATGATAGAATCTGGGGAGTGCAAACTTTACAAGTTGCTCCATTTGACGAATGGTGGAGACCAGATTATGATTATGTTGGAATTGAAAATGAAAATATCACCATTGTTCGTGAAGATATTGGCACTGTCTACCAAGAATCGATTTCGTTGGGAACACATTTGGACACAAGTGACTTCCATATCTTCACTATGGAATATCAAAGTGCTGATGAAGATATCAACAGTTATATTACATTTTCAATTGATGGAATAACGACGTTCACCATTCGAGGATCGGCATTGCACGAGAATGAATATATTGGCTTTAGACAAATTACCAAAGAACCAATGTCGTTGATTTTTAATATGGGATTGTCATATATGTGGAACCCCAAATTGGAATTGGACAAATTGGAATTGCCTAGTAAGTTTTTAATCGATTATGTGAGAATTTATCAACCTAATAGTTCCATTGAAATGACGTGTGATCCAATTGATTATCCTACGGATTTATATATCAAGAATCATAAAATCGCCTATGACAATGTGAAATTGACATCGTGGAAATCTGCAGGGTTTGATTTTCCTAAAAATTTACTTTTAAATCAATGCAAAGTATAGGCAAGATAGCTAACTTAGGTGATAGTTTATACAAGTTTATAAATGCAAAGTAAAAGAAGAAACAAACTATTGCAAAAAATTTTCTATCTTTCGCTTGCTATTGGTATTGTACATGTTGCATTGTAGGACTAATTTTTTTTTTTTTTTTTTTTTTTTTTTTTTTTTCGTATTCACCACAGCGCAACTGAATGCAATTTTTCTCAATCCCAGTCTTTTCCATAGTGTCACTGACTACTATCATCGCCATTAACATTCAAACCAAACGATCAGCCCACAAATGATTTTAATATTCCTACTCTTACTTATTCCATTCACATTTGCTAAGACCCACACATTTGATTGGGAACTAAGTTATGTAACAGCCAATCCCGATGGACAACATGAGAGAAGAATGATCGGGATAAATAACCAATGGCCCAATCCTACCATTCGAATTAAGAAAAACGATCGAGTGATCATTAATTTAACCAACAATTTACCAGATCGAAACACATCATTGCATTTCCATGGATTATTCCAACGTGGCTACAACGATCAAGATGGACCGGAAATTGTGACGCAATGTCCTATTGCTCCAGGGGTGACATTTGTGTATGATTTCAATGTGGGTGATCAAACAGGAACATATTGGTATCATTCTCACAGTGGGTCACAATATGGAGATGGATTAAGAGGGATATTTATCATTGAAGATGAATACCCCTTTGAATACGATGAGGACATAGCGTTATCTGTAGGAGATCATTATCATTTGGAGTCTCCGGAAATTATGAAAAATTTCATGACCAGATTTAACCCTACTGGTGCTGAACCTATTCCGCAAAATGGATTATTCAATGAAACAAAAAATGTCACTTGGAATGTTAACCCAGATAAGACGTATTTGTTAAGAGTGGTTAATATGGGATTATTCGTATCTCATTATATATATATTGAAGATCATTCTTTCACAATTGTGGAAATCGACGGAGTTCAAGTTGAACCAGTGGAAGTTGATTCATTGTATTTAGCTGTTGCTCAAAGATACGTTGTCTTGGTTAAGACGAAATCAAAGGCATCAGCCAACAAGAATTTCCGATTTGTAAATATTCTTGATGAAGAAATGTTGGATTTTTTACCATCAGATTTACAAATAGTATCTACAAACTACATGGTGTATGACGAATCCGTTGCATTACCTAAACCATTACCATACAAAAGTTTTAAGAAAACCATTGCTTCATTAAGGGGATTTAATGATTTCGATTTCAAACCATTAGGTGATATTAAATTATACCCTGAACCAGATTACACCATTCAAGTCAATCTTTCAATGGACGTGTTGGGAGATGGTGTGACATATGCCGCATTTAATGGGAAAACATACACCCCACCAAAAGTCCCTACCTTATACACCGTATTGTCAAGCGATGATAATGTCACCACTAATGAATTGATTTATGGGACAAATACAAATTCATTTGTATTACAAGATGATGAAATTGTCGAAATAGTTTTAAATAATCTCGATACGGGTAAACATCCATTCCATATGCATGGCCACAACTTCCAATTGATCTCCCGATTTGACAATGGGAACGCATTTGATGAAGACGTTCCATTGATATTTGATCCAAACAATTCCACATTTACAAATTATCCAGAATACCCCATGATTCGAGACACAGTTGAAGTTGAAGGTAATGGATTCATTGTGATTCGATTCAAAGCCAATAATCCCGGAGTGTGGTTTTTCCATTGCCATGTTGATTGGCATCTTGAACAAGGATTAGCATTATTATTGATTGAAGATCCACAATCGCTAAAGCAACAATACCAACAACAAGTACAAGCACAATCCCAAAAGTATAACATTTCCAAAAATCATATTGAAGCCTGTAAGGCAATTGGTATGAAATATGAAGGCAATGCAGCTGGACATGATGGGGACCAATTTTTGAATTTGCAAGGCCAAAATTTGCAACCGGCACCGTTACCAGAAGGATTCACAACCAAGGGATATTTAGCCATGTTGTGTTGTTCGATCTTGGCCATTTATGGAATTTGGTCCATTTATAAATATGGTATTGAAGATGTTGGACATGATAATTCAGAAGCTGTCATTGCAAAATTGTATAGAATTTTGGAAGAACACGATAATTGATCATAATTGAGTAAATACATAACTATTCCAATTATTTGTAGGGTTGTTATAATCATGGTAATACATAGTAGCATGGTGTTCTGTTGCTTTTTAACTCTCTGTTATTCTTGCCATACATATTAAGAAATGAATGCACAAAGCCAAGGTTAAATCACGTGCATGAAAGATGTTGATTGGAGATACCAGGAAGCATAAGAAGTGAGGAAGCATTAAAAATAGCAGTTTTAGGATCGGTAGTTTTCAATTTCGCGCTACCATACTATTTGTGGTTGGGAATATAGCATTACGACGATAAAGACCCATAAGTATGCAAAAGATGTAACTGTATTACGGTTATGTTCGTATCTCCTATCTCTTAATGTTGGGTTGTCTTAGTTGGTGCTGTTGGTTAGTTGTATAGTTATTCACTTAGAATAGCATGTAGCAAAATTAACTAGTAATTATAGTTATCCTCTCTCTCTACTAACTATTAATCATGTTAGCTATTTTCAGTAATAACGTATGGTCGTGTCAATGTGACAATATGACAATATGACAATGGACGAACCAAATGCGGAAAATTCCATATCAGATCTCTTTGATTTCCGTCCGTCCCCCCTCCACTGAATTATAATAATAATAGATTATGCAACCTAGACATCACCAACATCGCTGTCAATGCCACATCTCTCTTAATTAATGGCAATTGCTTTGTGGATAAAGAACTTTATATGTATCAAGGGAAAACTATATAAATAAATAATAAAATAATAAGTAAAATAAAAAAATAACTAGCTATTCACACATACTTTACATTTATTTGAATTTTTTACCGAACAAGATAACTTGCAATTGATCATACAAGGAGATGACACCAGCACCGGCAACACCTCTCAAGATGTTAGCACCACAACCTTTGAACAAAGAACCGACACCTTCAGCGGCAACGACTTTTCTGAAACAGTCCAAAGCACCGTCGTATTTAACAGCTTGACCAGAAGTCATCATCATTCTTCTTCTAACAGTATCCAATGGGTAAGAAGCAGTGGAAGCACCGGTGGTAACAGCCCAACCCAACAAGAAAGAAGCCAAGAAAGAACCTTCCAATGGACCAACCAAAACAACTGGTTTCAAGGAATCATATAAACCAAAGTACAAACCTCTGTAGACAACAATACCGATAACAGATGGACCGAAACCTCTGTACAAACCAGCAATACCATCGGAAGCCAAAGTCTTTTTGTAAACATCAACTAAACCATTGAATTCTCTCTTACCGTCACCTTTAGCGGATTTGGCATCGTTAGCCAATCTAGTTCTAGCGTAATCTAAGGAGTAAACGAAAGCAAGGGAAGTGGCACCAGCCAAACCACCAGAAGCCAAGTTACCAGCGAACCATTTCCAGTAGTCGGATTTTTTGAAGTTGAACATGGCCTTGAATTTATCTTTGAAGGCAAAGTTCAAAGCTTGGGTTGGGAAGTAACGGATAACGTTAGCGGTGTTACCTCTCCAGAAAGCAACGATACCTTCATCAGCAGCGGTTCTCTTGAAACAGTCAACGATACCAGTGTATCTGTGGGATAATCTACCTTGTTTGATCATTTCATCTTGGTTTTGGATCAAAAGCTTGACTCTTTCAATTGGAGCAGCGGCGGTCTTGGAAACGGCAGCAGAAACACCACCCATCATGAAATCAATCAAGAAGGTGGATTTTGGTGCAGCATTAGTGTTAGAAGAAGACATAATGAATAGATACTAATTGTTGATGGAGAAAGAAAAGAAGAAAAAGAAGAAGAAAAGGAAAAAGGGAAAGAAGGAAAAAATTTTTCAACGTCTCTTTTTGGTTCTTTATAAACTTGTTGATGGTAATTTATTACAACAAAGCGCTATTTTTGTGTGTGGATTTTGTTGGAAGTTGTCGCTGTTTTTTTCTTTTTGTTTCTGGTGTCTCGGCCAATCAGAAACGTGAGTTTTTTCAGTGCTCGCTCCGTGAAAATCCGGGCCCACACACACGTACTTAAGCACTACCAAGTGAAAATTTTTTCACATTTCTTTGTGGCTGGGAATTGAATTTTGGGCTTGGGGGTTTTTATCTGTTTTAGGGCTCTCTGCTTCTCTACCTCTGCATCGCGTGCCTAGTGTTTTGATTGCTATTTGTGTAAGTATTGGGTTTTATTGGGGTTAAGCTCCATACCAAAATAAATTAATATAATAATACCTGCAACTTCTATTCTGTTTCTATCTCCACTTTTTCTTTTTCTTCCTCAGTTACTACTACCGTCATTGGCGAGAAACAACTTCCTTAGATGAGATGACTTAAACAATTGCTGGTCTGCCCCGACACACAACACCAGTTTCTACATAACTGCTTAGACCCACCACCGACCTACCCGCTACTAATCGCCACCTGGTCTATTTCTTTTTTATGCTAGACGCATATCGTACACGAAGAGGAATAATAAGAGCACAAGACCCCCCCAAAAAAAAAAGAAATTGATTGAATATTATAGGTCAGTGTTTGAAAGAATACTTTTTGCAATCACAATATCGGTACTCATCGCACAACCGAATTGCCCTTTTACTTATCCATCTAGCGTGATTTTGTACCTAGTGTGGTAACTACGTACCTCGAAAACCCACACTCACGATCAACAGAAATGTGTGATTTCTCTTCTACTACCAGACATCACAAAACTCCGAGCAGATATTGGTGTTACTTTCTACCACATCAATTCATACCATTTCTTTTTCTTATACACACGCACTTACTCTGTCTATCTGTGTGCCTGATTTCTATTTCTTTGCTGTGAGTTTATTATTGCTAGTGATCAAATGCATCAAGAAACGCGTCATGACAATTGCTTCTACATATTACATGTGCATATTATTTATCTTCCTTAGTAATCTCCCTAGTATCTGCACTGATAGAGAGTTATTCCAGTTTATTTTACTGTTTCCAAACTCTAAAGCCAGCCACGCCAATCTTTATTTATTATTGTCTTTCATTTTGCCTACACAAAAAAACTCTAGCATTAGATCTCGTTATTCTTCTCTTCGTAATATTACTAAATAATTAATTTCTTTTCTTGATTCCCCATTTTTCTCTTCATCCGGGGGAAGGAATCCGACAAATTATCTAATTCCTTTCATCGTATTTGCTCTTCTACTGACTTATTAATATCACACTTCCTAGGTGTGTCTCCTTCTTACGATCGTGCACTTACCAATGTGTGCATATCTTTATTTCTTTTTGTTTCTTTTTTTTTTTCTTACCATGAGACGTGTTGCATTTTCTTTTTCTTTTTTCTTTTTTTTTTATTCCGATCGGATAAATGTCATGTGTGAGTGAGAAATATCGCAATCTTTCGTTTATAGATCTCGGCAATAAATATTAACGAAATGTCATCATAATTGATTTATTTTATATATTTATAAGTTTATGAAACGATGATACATGATAATGTACATATATATAATGATTTATAATATTTTTTTTAATACTACTACTAATACATTGAAGAAATTCTCTTTTTTTGACTTTCGTTACTTATCTCAGAAACCCTTTTCTTTTTTTGATCAAAATCCTCCAATTGGATTTCTTCAGTTAAAACACTTTGATTTGATCCGTTGTTACTGATACGGAATCCTCCTCTTCCTTCTCCTGGTGGTGTTGCTGTTCCATCACTACTACTTCTAAACATTCCCAGGATGAAGTTCTTTCTTTTTCGAATTGGACTAAATGCAATACCCGGTGGTGGGGTAGGAGGTTGCGGATAATGACCACTATCGTTCTGATGCACAGTATCAAATATTGCTGCTCTATCATAATCAAATGATGGTGGTGTATTGTTCCCTTCCTCAAGGTCATTATCGTAATAGTTATCAGCAAATGGCGACTGTTTCTGTTTTGGGGAATTGATTGGCAGTTGAGGAACTCTTGGACTGCTCATACTCATTCTTTGTAATGCTTGACTTGAATACGTGGAAATCTTGGGACGATTAGGATCGGTTGGATCATAGTCAGGAGGATAAGCTGCAAAATCTCCTCGAGCAACACATTCTCTAATAATATCAATATCTTTCGGCCAGAAGATTCTGGTAACAAAATCATAAAAGAATCGTGGAATCAAACAACACAAGATCCCCACAAACATACATGCCCAAAATGATGTCATACCAAATATTTCTGGTGCGGCTTTGTAAAATTCTCCACTCGATTGATAATTGATTGTCCACAATCCGGTCCAAATGAAAATAATCAAGATCGATATGGCCACAATCAACGAACTCAACCAATCCCAACGGTATTGATGAAACAAAATGTAACAATTACATGAAATACAGGCAATACATGTAACCAACACCCCCATCCAAAATCTATGATCAACTGGTCTACCATTTTCGTTAGGGTACGAGATCATGTACAATAAATATGGGAAGAAAAACGAAATTGCAGATTGGTATATCCCATCAAGACAATACCAATAGAATTTCGCATCACTCATTTCTGTTCTTGATATACCACTACGATAAATTTGTGGCACCAATAACGAAACTTTAGCATCAACATCTTGATCAAATATACCCAAAAAGATAACCGGCAACGATGTGAACGCTAAATTATAAAACATCAAATAAGTGAATTCAAACAAATACGTTCCGTCAAAATCACAATAAATCCCATACCAAAATAAGGCAATATTGAAAATGATATTCTTATAAAAGAAACTTGGAATCATTTCACTGAATCTTTTATACGACCATCTACCATGAGTTAGTAATAATTTTGCCAAATATCTAAATTGTCCAATAGCATAATCAGAAGACATCACCGCTTGTCTACCTTCTTCCCCAGCAATACCGACTCCAACATCAGCAGCCTGAATCATGGCCACATCGTTGGATCCATCACCAATGGCTAACGTCATAACGTTCAAGGTTTCCTTAACTAATTTAACCACAGCAGCCTTTTGTGCTGGGGAAACACGACAACACAATACCGCACGACATTTTTTACAAAGTAACAAAAATTTCCGTTTGGTTTCTGGGTTTGCAAGCGCCAATTTCAATGCATCACCATCAATGACAACACCAAATCTTTCATCTGGTGGAGAATGATCGCCAACAGCAGCTTCCTTTTCTTCAAATGAACCTTCCATGTCAAAGTTGACTCTTAAATAATGAGAAATCACGGTATCGATGATTTCTGGCTCACTTGTGTTATGACCAAATTGTAGCCCACCAAGAGTTTCTTGATCATCTTCATTATAGCCAGTCTTGATCACCAATAGTTTCATGTCATTTCCCAACAAGTTACATGAAAACCCAATATTAATTGCCGTTTCGACTTTATCACCGGTTAACACCCATAACTTAATACCGGCTTCGGCTAATAACAGAATGGCATCAGGAACACCATCTTGCAATCTATCTTCAATGGCAGTGCCTCCTAATAATGTCAATTCACGCTCGATTGAATCAGCAACAACTTCCATTTTGGCGTCTCTGTCATCCAATGAAGAGGCCGCTTCTTGATGACGCTTGTTCCATTCGGTATATTGAGACCATGATAATTCACGTTCGGCAATACACAAGGTACGCAACCCTTCGGTGGCGTATTCTTCCAAATGTTTACTGGTGTTTTCCAACATGGCAGGATCGTTGTTGGTATTGGACAATCGATCGTAAATGATAGAATCAGCCCCTTTACAAATAAGTAATGCCTTTGGTTCATCCTGCGGAGTTTTCCCTGGAATCTTAATAATGGAGCTCATTCTTTTTCTTGTCGAATTAAACTCCAAAGTGTTTAAAACTTGATATTCCTTGGTGGTACCTTGGATATCAACAAGCAATCCCCTCTTGGTAGAACCTTTAAAATTAAATCCCAATGAACGCGCAGTGCCTACTAATGCTGCTTCATCTGGAGACTGTGCTTTTAATAATATTTTATTTGGAGATTTTGGATCTTGTTCTGTCATAACCGTATGACACAATGCCAAAGCCAACATGAAATGATGGTTTGCTTCCAGTTGTGCACCTTGTACAATCAAATCGTCCACAAATTCTGAACTTATAAATGTGATCTCATCATCATAAGTTTTGTTCTTGCTTATGGTGTGCAATTTTTCAATCATATTAATTCGGTCCTTTTTAATCAATTCACGTTCTTGAGCTGCTTCAGTTTCAACATCTACTCCCAAACGTTTACGCAAACCAGCTAAAGCTTCAGTGTAAGCACGACCATAAGAAACCCCATTGATGGTACATTTTTTGAATTCCATCAAATTTTGGGTTAATGTTCCGGTTTTATCACTGAAGATATATTCAATCTGTCCTAAGTCATCTGAAATTGACCACGTCTTTGGGGTACAAGGAAAATCCAATTTGGCATAGTACATCCCCACATCGGAATAAATAAAATACGCTTGCGCAGTTTTGATAATTTCAATGGTAATGTACAATGAAATTGGAACCAAGGATTGATATAAAATCAAGGACACAAAGAACGTCACAAAACCATTGGTAGCTGGAGAACCAGCGATAGTTCCAAACTCAAAGTAATTTCGACTGGTTTCATTTTTTCTATAGTACAACCCATTGACTAAACCAGATATGAAACAAATGACAAACAAAAAGATGAAATTCAACAAAACATAATAATTCAATTCTCTTGACAATCTGGATTGTTTGGTTGGAGTGACCCCTGCGTTTAACATGATTTTGGTATCGTCACCAGTATAGGCAACAATACCGATGACCCATTTAGTATTACGCAAAGTACAACCTCTCAATAACAAGTTATTGATGTTGATCGATTCTTGAAGGTTGTCTTGATATTTGAAGTTACCTTGATAAGAATACAAGTTGGCGTGCGGACCTTCAGAATCAATTTCAAATTTCCAAGGAATCAAATCGTCAGCTCTGGAAATATCACTAGTTACCTTGAGCGAGGTTTTAACTTTCAAATTAGTTTCACCATCCAAGTTCTTGGTTTCTATGTAACATGAATTATCTGGGTCACTAGTAGCCAATAATACAAGATCAGCAGGAATTTCTTCATTGTTATAAATTCTCAAAACGTCACCAACTTTAACATTTTTCCAATAATTTCTGGAAAATTTCAAGGTCTTAGCATGATGACGACCAACACCACCTGCAGCATGGAAAGGATTTTCCATCGATGGTCTATTTGACATTGATCTCGCGCTGTCGAGGGAATTTCTTGGGGATCCAATCTCACTATCGAATGATCGTCTAGGATTATCTCCACCGTCAAGCTCTCCTCTTCCATTTCCGCCCATGGCCTTTTGTCTTGCTTTATTAGCTCTTCCTTCTTTCGTTAAATTTCTCTTGGACGCACCCCAAAATCTAACCATTAATCGAGTATTTGCCTTTTTGAATCTTCTCCACATGGATACTTCTTCTTCATCGACATTGTTGTTATGATATACATAATCAGTGTCAAATCCGACTTGTTCTAGAATATGAGTATATTGATTATTAACTTCCATATCTGTAACTGTACGCCTTGAATCTTCTATACCGTCCTTGATTGCCGTTATAATGACAATCACAATTAAGGGAACTGCCGCTAATACCGGACTTGGCACACCGAAGATTTCAAATGCTCCTAAAATAATTAAGATTAAGAAGTATACGTTGGCAATATTATGACGAAATTGATTAAAAATGTTTTTGGGTAAAAAAGAAAGGGGACTGTACTTTGTGGTTCTGATTTTATTTCTGCAATAGTCAACAGGCTCCAACACGGGTCCATTAAACACAATTGTTCTGGGTGCAGTGGCAGGTACTTGATCTGGTTCTAATTGTGGAGGATGGTGATCACTGAATCCAAGATCATGGGTTTTTGGCTTGTG
>JAKTVH010000184.1:0-11194 GCA_030557105.1 Candida frijolesensis | reverse complement strand
CTAAAGGAACTTCACTGCCTTCTTCCACAGGATCAGATTTACTAACTTTGTCAGTTTTGGAAGACAGGCCAATTACATCAGAAACAATAGTTAACGAAGCAGCAACTGTCATGGAATAATTTCCCCAAGTTGATTCTGAAATAGAAATCTCGTCATTGACGTCGTGAGATGGTACGGAGACCTTATCATCGCCGTCGTCACTAGGAACTGGTTCATATTCATCGGTGTCGTCACTAGGAATTGACATAGTATCATCAGTGGAGATAGATGGAATTGACATAGTATTATCAGTGGAGGTAGACGGAGCTGCTTCACCACCATCAGAATCCTCAGAAGCAGCTGGCTCATTTTCATCGCCCACCGTAGAAGAAACAGGCATGTCATGACTATACGAAGTTGATTGCACCAGGTCATCGTCAATTATACTTCGGCTTGGAAATTCAGCATCATCTAAAGTAGATGCAATCGAAACAGGAGAATACTCTTTGGTAGTTGAAACTCTTGGGAACAAAACAACAACTGTATCAGTACCACCATGGGGTGCTGTATTCGTATATGAGGTGATCTCGGCAACATCGTCATACAGAATGAGTGTCTCTGTTGGATTGGGTGGATAAAGAACAACCACGGTATCGGTGCCACCAAACGAATCTGTCTCTCTGTGTGTCTCTATCTCTGACACATCTCCAAATTCAATTGTGGTCTCTGTTGGATTGGGTGGATAAAGAACAACCACGGTATCGGTGCCACCAAACGAATCTGTCTCTCTGTGTGTCTCTATCTCTGACACATCTCCAAATGCAATTGTGGTCTCTGTTGGATTGGGTGGATAAAGAACAACCACGGTATCGGTGCCACCAAACGAATCTGTCTCTCTGTGTGTCTCTATCTCTGACACATCTCCAAATGCAATTGTGGTCTCTGTTGGATTGGGTGGATAAAGAACAACCACGGTATCAGTACCACCAAACGAATCTGTCTCTCTATGTGTCTCTATCTCTGACACATCTCCAAATTCAGTTGTGGTATCTGTTGGATTGGGTGGATACTTCACTCTCACCGTATCGGTACCACCAAACGAATCTGTCTCTCTGTGTGTCTCTATCTCTGACACATCTCCAAATTCAGTTGTGGTCTCTGTTGGATTGGGTGGATAAAGAACAACCACAGTATCAATGGAATCAGTGACAGCAATATGGGTGGTTGTTGTGACGTAATTACCTGCCCAGCTTGTATGCACAGTGGTAGTAGTGTGGTATGGGCTATTAACTATAACAGTAGCAGTATCACCAATTGTGGCAGTGATCGTAGAATATGAAGTCGTTACACCAACGTGCGAGGTGGTGACAGTGGTTGTTGGAATAGGAACTAAAATTTCGACCGTCTTGGTTTTATCTGACCCTGTGTTGTATGGCTTGGTAGTGACAGCTGTGGTGAAAGCAGTGTGGGTGTTGGTTGTCACATAAACAACAGCACCATCACTTTTAGGAAGGTCATTTATATAACTTACCCAACGCTGTGTGAATGAGCTATCGACAGATTCTCCATCAGCAGTAGTATATTTAAGAGTGTAATACATCTCGAACCAAACCAGTGCTGTAGACTTGAACAAAGTATCAATTGACGGTCTAAATCCTGCAGGAACATCGGTGAAAGTAACTAAGAAACCCAGAGTCGTACAAGTTTTGGTGTATGTGCATGGCTTCAATGATGTTATAAAATTCCAAGGGTTGAATTCATCCACAAGACCAATATGAACATTGTCACAATCAATAGTAACAGATGCGTCCCCAGCAAATCCTAACTCAACAGTTCTATATCCATCCGGAATATTTGGAGGTATAACGAGAAGAGACATTTTTTCAAGTGATGGGACAACTCTAGGATTGATAATTATGGTATCCCTAGGAGCAGTAGTTGGCTGGAACTCTGCTTGAATGGAAAGTTTGTTATTACCATCTTCGAACGTGACAGTATTTGTACCAACAGTAAAACATTTTGAATTTGCAATATCAACATGAGATCCAGTGCCACCAACGTTGAAAGAAAATGGAATAGTGACGCTACCAGACGCTATCGTGCTTGATGTTAACGAAGCGCCGGCAACACAACGAACGCTTGAAAAAGTAGTGTATTGTTCCCCGGCATGGAATGTACAGGCTGCATATTTTGTACCACCAGCAGCTAAATCGATGGAATTCTGAGCTGCCATGAACTTAAAAACACAAGGCATTATTAATGTAAAAGTGTCGCCTGGACTTACCTTGGAGCCATCTAAGGTCCAACTTAATTTGGCATTCCAAGTTGGATTTCCTGGTCCTTGAAATCCAAAGTTAGCAGTAGGCAGATATGTCAATGAATCAAAGTTGGTGAAAATTCCGGACACCTCCTGGGGAGATACCTCGATAAGGAATGATGTAAAAAATAGTAGTAGTAGTTGCAAAAACTCCATTATGAAGATTAGATATTAGAAAATAAAAAAGGCGGCATATTACCATTAAAAAAAAAAAGCAGTCAATAGGTTTGTATCCTCCGTTTTATAAGTTGATGAACAGTCTCATATCCTTGAACCATTGATAACACTAGCTGGTATATTTTTTTTTTTCAGATAGCGGGTCACATAGACACGTTTATTACCTGGCCACGTTATTATTGAAAGACCAGGCATTCAATTGAAAAATTGTAATATAAATATTTTGCTTCTCGTAAAATAATTGTTTATTTGCTTTCATACAAGACCAGAACAGTCCGTTCACCGAACCGCAACCCATTTCTTTATTACAGGATGAATTAATCATGGCTAGTAAAAATTAATAACAATACCTACCACAAAAAAAAAGGACCCCAGCATAGTTAGTAATATCATAACGGGGAGTGTTCAATCGGAAGGAGTCTCCAGTTCTTGCAAATGGCTATGATTATTTCATCATGTTGCTGGAAACACTTTTGGCATGATGCATTCTTTTCTAACCGAATATACGTTCACGTGTGCTGACAATTTAACGGGATTCCAATAATCAACTTGTTTAAACAACAGCTGCCAATTAAAATTATATATGAGTCGATTGGAAATTATTGTGGAGAATGGAATTTGTTTTCTTCGTACACTGGTTCTGAAATTATAAATGCCAGTAATTTTCGGCAGTTATTTTTTTTTTTTCCCTGTCATAGCATAAAGATGTCACACATTCAGCCAGTAACGAACCAAATACTGCCTGAAGGACGTAAGTGTGACAGCTAGGCATTCACACAACAACTTTGGAAGACATTATAATTAACGCAAGTGAATACCCAGCTCATACATAATAATTCAGAAAAAAGAGATAAGTGAACCTATAACTGACGGATGCATATTCGTCCTATTATCGGTAACATGTGCGTTATTTAAAGGTTAGAGAGAACAAAAGAAAAATATTAAATATGTATTACATAGGCTTAATGAAAGGAATAAATGGATCAATAAGAAGAACTAGAATCACTCATCAAACTGACTTCTAACTCTACGTGAATGAGTCAGTTAGTGAGTATTGACGAATAACAGGAATATATCAGAAAGAACATTAGTGTAAAACGATACCTTTGAGAACATTAGTTTATTTTATTAACGTGAACTGCTGAGCACTTGATAGTTATTACCTGAGTGCGTGACAAAAGAGTACTGGAGCACGCACAGATATCTGTGAAAGGGTACACATGTCCATTGGTAAATCAGGTGAACACGTAATTGGAACCAATGTGCTCTCATGCCAGAACGAATGAGGTCAGTAATGGATGTTAATAAATAAAATTGGGGATATGCAATAGTGGTTTATGCACTAAATTAATTAAGGAAAGTACTAAAGCAAGGTTTAACTTTAATTCTTATTTGGGATATGTTTCAGTTGATCATCTACATACACTGTTATAGTTATATCTCATCCATTCCATATATGGCTTTCTGACTTGACATACTACAGTATGCTTGAGTATATCACCGTGTCACAGAGATACTAGTATTATTCAGCCTACTCATGGTTGGATGAAGACAGTTTTGAGTGGACATCGTAGTTTATTTGCCTATAGTCATATTATTATAAATGTGACACAACGCTCCTACAGTGCTAGAAATAATTTCCACTCTTGTATATAGAGTCGCATTAGCCTTCTGCAATAATAATACCGATTTACCCTTTTTGATTTTCTATTTCTGCATCAGTATTATACTGCTTGCATGTCCACCATTTTGAGTGCACCTCTCAAAACTTCCCTACCAGCGAGATCATATGTTGTACAGAGTTGGATTTTGTTTCTTTGGATCAGAATGTCGGCTAATAAATTGTATTTCCAAGAACTTTTCATTATATGGAGCGGCGATAATGGAAAACCCAAAAGTCAGATCGTCAGGTTAACTTAGTAGCACAAGGTATGTATTTATAAAACAAACACACCGGCCGTTTTATTATCTTGAGTTTCTGGCAAGAAGTGATCATTTTCATACATTACGATACTACAGTAAAATCTTAAAATATTCGATGCTTATATCTGGAGTATCTTGAAGTGGTCACCGAAACCTCATTATAATCTACGTTGAAGATAAATGGAAACAACGTATTTACATAAACTTGCATAAAAGGACAAATTTAGATGGTTGGTTGTCTCCCTTTTGGTGAACCTAATATCCCATTAATCTAATTTGTAAATACTTTACGAAATACACTGGATGGTTCCACTTCTTTCTTTTTACAATTATAACAACAGGAAATTATAATCCCAACAGTTGCATCCAAAAGAGAAAATGTGAGATTTCCAGGTCAAGCAGGTAAGCATTAATGGATATTTTTGTTTCATTATTTCTTTACTTTGATAAGGAGAGTAGAAAACTGGATTATTAACTACCTTGTTCAATTCCCGTCTGTATAAATTTTTCATATCAAGACTGGTTCCCTTGTCACATACCCAGAAATAAGTTGCGAATAAAAAAATTTCGACCAGATTTGCAGCAAGATTCTGCAAAAATAAAGTTTCTCGTGGGGATATCATATATTATTTAAAACAGGCATAATTAGAGAAGATATGACAAGCCACCAGTATGTACTTCGATGTCTCATTTACAATTTTGTTATATATGAAAGAAAATAACCAAATTCCAGCAGCAAAATGTAATATGGCCAGCATGCCCCTAAAGAAATTAAAAAAAAAAACAAACATCTGTTTCCCATCACATGTGATGACTCCTTACGCCAAGAAGTAATCACTAATCCTCTTCTCTATTGAAGCTGTAATGCTGGACAATGTTTTATATAATCTTACGTTGTGTGGGGTAACTCCTGGAATGCTCACTCTTTCGTTGTCTCCTCCAACCACAAATCTCGCTGTTCCATAGTACTACTGAAGCGGAAAGCAACGAAAGAAAAAAAAAAAGGATGAAAAATTTTCAACGCTTATCTTAACCATCAGCACCATTTAGCCCAGCACAACTTAAATTTAATTTTAGATACACCCGCTCTCCTTCCCTCCCCTCCCTGAAAACATGTCACTAGAACTATCCTCGGAGTCACTCAGAGAAATAATTGCAACTAGATTACAGGCTAGGTTAGTCCAAGTTGAGGACATGTCAGGAGGCTGTGGCCAAGCTTTTGCGGTGATTATCGTATCGCCGTTATTTCAAGGGAAGAACAAATTAGCTAGACACAGATTAGTCAATACCCAATTGAAACAGGAAATAGCGAGTATACATGCATTCACGCAAAAAAGCTATACCCCAGAGGAATGGGTTTCTCAAGGTGGACAACTATAGATTTCCAGACAACCCTATTTATTCGTTCTCACATTGTATTGTTCCCCTTTATTTTTTTTTTTTGACATTTAATAAACAGTATCCCTAAACAACCTATAGTGTCAATTTTTATATTGAGTAGCAAAAGAGGTAACTTCATCAACATTTGCAAAGTCGATTTGCTTCATGTGGTTAATAAAATCCTTGTATTCTCTGATAGTTATCAATTTCACTGGCGACTGACTGTCCTCTTGAATGATAGATGCATGCGAGGAGATACAGCCAATAATGCCTACTGTATCTCCCAAAAACTCTTGTCTATAAGACAATTCCATCATGAACCTACTGATCAGCATTTTGGAGATTCTGTTTTCCACAACCAATTGCTCTAAAAATCTTCCCTTGGGGTCATCTGGAAATACAGGTATCGAGTTGACAGCACTTCCTTCTACTTCTTCAAAGATATGTCCACTTCCCCAATTGGTATACTTTTTGATGAATGCTCTGGAGTCTAACCCAGGCACAAGTAATTTTCTGTCCCATCCTATGGTCAAAGTATCGATTATTTTCGTCCACCAATGTAGCAACGCAGCACCGGATATCAAGTGTTTATTCGGGTTCGACGATGAATTTGGGAATAGATACTCTTTAGCTGGTCTGGTGAACACATAAAGCTTGGTGGTTCTTAAATGTGGTAAATTGCGAAAATTGGTTGTTGGTTCTTTTGGTGAAATATCATTGTAGTACTTTAGTGTTGGATAAATCTTCGGTAACTCAGCAGTCAACCTTTTTAATCTGAAGTATGTGCTTGGATCAGAGGGTGGTATATGCGATTGCTCATTTTTTGGTTTTATCTTGTAGTTGTTATAGTCGATCATAAACTTTAAGACCGGTTGTACGATTTCATTCATCTTAAACGGCGATTTCTCCAAACCTGTGGTGTCACATTTGGACACGTAAATATATTTATCGGAATAGTTCTCGTAGATCTGTAAGTAGACAAAGACTTCGAGTGCTAGGATAATGACATTTTCATGCAACAATGAATAGAAATGACGAATTTTCACCGTTTGGGGCTTCGAGGTTGAACGGGGAATATGAATTGGAGACTTTACGTATGCGGGGTTTGTTTGAAAATATAAACTCTCATAGCCTTTATATTTATCTAGAATGTCCAGCAAAATTTCATCTAGTGACATTAGGAATCAAGTGACAACAAAACAGGTATTGAAGGAACAACAACAGAAATTGCGTACTAAAATGTTTCAAAATTTCCGCCTGTTGATGTTAAAAAAAAAAAAAAAAAAAAAAAAATTAATTCGAATCTAAGAATACTCATAAGCAACAATAGTCGTAATACGATACACCACATCTATCATCGATCATGTCGGCAAATGATATCCTAGATGTTTTAAACATCCAAAGAGATGAATCGACTCAGCAACCAGCAAAGAAGAAACAGAAGACATCCGGGTCGACACCTACCTTGCCTGATGGCAAACAATTGACTGGGATGGCCAGGGAACTATACAACTTAGTTGGACCTAATACGCCTCCTTTACACATCGATGGTAATAATTATAGTTCCAACAAAGAGAAACTGAAAAAATTCAGACCTTCACCATGGACGAACATGGCGTTTAAACCTAAAGAAGGTATCAGCTTAAAACATTGGGTTAAAGGTTCAAAAGAGTTATTAGAAGAAGAACAAAACGAAGGCGAGATCAAACCATACTTCTTTGAAAAGTTCAACGTGAAATTGGAAATTCCCGAATTTGTTGATGAAGAGACGTTTGACAAGTATATGCAAGAGATAAAAGAATATGAAAAGAAATTACAAGAGGAAAGAGAAGCCAGAGAGAAAGAAAGAAAGGAGAGAGAATTGAAAGAGTTGGAAGAGAAAAAGAAGAAACAGCAGTTACTTGAGAGTAAACAAGAAGAGAAGAATAGTAAGAAGAAGGAAAAGGAACTGGTGACTAGTGATAGCAGCAGCAAGGAAGACGTACAAAAGGCAAGTATAAAAGATGATAAAGAAAATAAAGAACCGGAGAAAGATAAATCAAAAGACGACAATGACGAGAAGACAGAGGAGAATGGGAAAAAAGGTCCACAAGAGCAAGAAAAATCAGTGGAAAACACCAAAGCCAAAGGGGAGGCAGAAGAAGAAGAAGAAGAAGACAACAGGGAACAATCTGATAAAAACACAGGTGAGGATGTACAGAAAATTTCTACGGAGGATTCTGAGAAAGAATCTGTCGAATCACGGGAAGACGATGAGCACCAATGGACATACAAGGAGACAAAAGATTTATTTGACCTTTGTGAAGCATTTGAGTTGAAGTGGCCAATTATTCACGATCGATTCCCGAACTCGAAACGTACAACCGAAGATTTAAAGGAACAATTCTACAGAATGTGTATTAAGATATTGGAAAATCAAGAGAATAACAACCAATCGTTAATTGACTCGCTTCGAGCATATTCCAAGCCACGGGAATTGGAACGAAAGCAGTATCTTGAAAATTTGTTGAAGAGGACGCCAGCAGAAATAGCGGAAGAGGAGTCGTTAGTTATCGAAGCAAGACGATTCGAACTAGCAGCCAAGAAAATGTTGATGGAACGGTCGAACTTGCTATCATTGTTGGACTCCCCACAAGCCACGCAAAATGTGTCGCAGTACCAGTCGTCACAGGGCATTACGAATCTTTACAATAATTTGTTAGTGTATGACAACCGTCAAAAGAAGAAATTAGCTAGCAAACAACCACAGCATCAGCCACAGGAACCAGTGCCACCACCAATCCCCCTTGCAGCATCGTCTTCAGTTAAAAGAGATCGAGGATTTCAGACGCACTTGCAACAGTATTTGTCTAGCTTATTGAAACAAAACCACCACACCAACCCGGCAATTAAACAAGAAGCGAATTCCATACAGCAATTATTGATGAAGAGATTGACACAGAAGGAAGAAGAAGCGTATGGGTTGTACTACCACGGCACGGAAAAACTAACAGCAGGCGTGAGTTTGAGGTCTCAGCAGAAGTTGCCAGGACTCAATCAAAGACAATCGATATTGAAATCGGTGAACATGATATTGGAGGAGATGGACATTCCCACGGCCGGGGGCAACAGTTGGAAGCCCATCATGCCAACGAGAAAAACGATGAACAAGTACGATGAATTGATCCGGTCGGTTGTAACGTTATTGGATGTGAAAAAGGCAAGAGATAAAATGGAGTCGGAGATTAAGTTGGTAAGGAGTCAAAGGGGGTGAGTTGTTGTGAGTTGCGAAGCAACGAACTATAAGTAGAAGACGTGAGTTGCGGAGCAACGAACTATAAATAGGCAATATATGTGAATACATGTGAGTTGAATCAGTCAATCAAGGGCGTAAAACAAAGACAGCAGGAGATATTCTGTAGAAGAAGTGAGTTGCGGAGTAACGAACAGCCTAGAAATTGGATGTAAAATGGGAGGAAATGGCAGAAAAAAAGATTAGGCGAAGCCCGGAGGGATGAGCTGTAGACGGACGAGTTGCGGAGCAACGAGCGAATCAAAAAACACGGAAAAGCTGAAAGTGAGTTGCGGAGCAACGAGCGAATTTTTTTTTTTTTTTTTTCTCACAATATATATTTAAATAGATACATATTACTGGTCCACAGAAAAACAAACCTAAATTTGCCTACTACTAAACTGCCCAGCGAATCAGATACCGAAGTACCTGCCCCCCCGCCATATTATACGAACAACTTAAAATAAACCAATTTTACTTCAATAAGAAGCAATGGTCACGAAAAAAACTAAAAACACACCACAACAACACACGTGGCAGTAATGAACACCAAAACACATTGAAAATTATGAACCAACCTGTGACCATATGACAGGAGCAATGACAATAATTTGAAGATATTGAGTGAATGAATATATTGACAAAGCCATCAACTAATGTTATTTTGGGATTGTGGATTGAACATTTGCTGATAGATGGAAGAAATTTTGAACAAACCACCAACGATAACGATGGAATTAATGAAAGCATCAATGAAAAATTGAAATGTGAAGATAATCCCGTAATTGACAACAGGAACATTGGAAACCATTTAGAACTTGACTGAAATCCAGAATATATTGACAACAGTATCAACAGATGTTACTTGTGGGTCTGGGAATTGAACAAGTGTTGACACTGAATGAAAAAATTGATGAAATCATCCAAACAATAATGGAGATAATAAATATATTGGAAGGTTTGAAGGGAATCCATCCATGGTCGAATGGAATTTAATAATTCTGAAGTTATCATTGAGCACAACGAAGAATAAAGATACCAATAACAAAAATTTGGTAGTATTGACATTGATGAATTAATTTTGAAGTATGAACAAATTGAATTATTTTGGAAATGGTAGAATAAAGAAGAAACCATTGATTGATTTGAAATACCAGTATGAATTGACTTTATCCAAAGTAATAAGCACCACGGAATCTATAAATAAACCCGGAGCACCAGCGACGAATTGTGTCAGCATATACTTCTGATACTTCCCCATTGACACCAAGGGGTAACATGGAGCTTAATTCTAACTCCATAATTGCAGCACAGAATCTTGAGAGATAACCAATTTGGTCCGCAGTCAAGTTTGAATTTGGGATAATAGATGAAAGTCTGAGTTCAAGGTCTTGAGGTCCAAGGATAGAAAATATCAATTGTGTAACCTTGCAGCTTTCATAACGATGTTTAGCGGAAATCACTGCCCTTTGAAGGTGATCTGACAGATAAGGGGTATATGAGTGAAGACACATTCGACACTCTTTTTGATTGGATTCTTGATAGAAGAAGTGGCCTAAACTCCAACGGTGAAAGGCCTGTACAGTCCATGGCATGAGCGAATCAGAGACGCGCGGAAAAACAGACCAATCAGAAGAGGGCGGGATGAGCTGTAGAGCAGCCAATCGGAGTTGAGCGGAAAAACAGACCAATCGGAGTTGAGCGGAAAAACGGGCGAATCAGGAACGAGCGGAATCTCGTAAAAGCGGAAAGTACGGATGTCACGTGATCAGAAACTGAGTACGGATGGAAACACGTGACACAAGCACTAGATCACGTGTACGGATGAGAATAGTATTGGTTTACGGATGTCCTAACCTGTTGATGTACGGATGTCCTAACCTGTTGATGTACGGATGCCCTAACCTGTTGATGTACGGATGCCCTAACCTGTTGATGTACGGATGTCCTAACCTGTTGATGTACGGATGTCCTAACCTGTTGATGTACGGATGTCCTAACCTGTTGATGTACGGATGTCCTAACCTGTTGATGTACGGATGCCCTAACCTGTTGATGTACGGATGTCCTAACCTGTTGATGTACGGATGTCCTAACCTGTTGATGTACGGATGTCCTAACCTGTTGATGTACGGATGCCCTAACCT
>JAKTVH010000183.1:0-11233 GCA_030557105.1 Candida frijolesensis | reverse complement strand
ATATTCTTTTCTCCTTGGTCTTTTTCATCGTCGTCATAAAATTCATTCTCTCCTTGTATCATTTTGTCCCTTGCCATTTGAGATCCCCCCTTGGTGTCGATGGCCATTTCTGTATCTTCTTCAACATCTCCCAAATCTTCAGGATCACGAGGGACCTCATTCATTTGTACCGAAGGGGCATGTTTTGTGTGATCAAGATTCGTGATCAATTGCGTTAGTATCTTATTCAAATATTCTTTGGAATTTGCATTGTTCATGTTGGACGATCGAACATCCAACTCGTAAGTTGGTGCATAATACTCATAGTAACCATTGTATGGTAACTCTTTGGGCAATATCACACCATTACAAATACCGGTTTCAAATGCCCATGTTCGAGCAACATTTCGAATGGTGTAACCTCCACCACCAACAACCATGTAAGGAACATTAAATGATCTGACAAAATTAACACAATTGGCATGTCCTCTCATAGACAAATTGAAAGGTCCCAATCTATCACCACTCAATGAATCACCACCACATTGCAAAACAATTGCCGAAGGTTGATACCATTCCATAATCTTGCTTATAACGGGTTCAAATATTGACTTGTACGTGATATCATCAATACCATCACGTAATGGGATATTCACCGAATGGTATTTCCCGCTCCCTATTCCAATATCATTTATATTACCAGTCCCTGGGAAAAATTCTCCATACTTATGGAATGAACAAGTCATCACTCTATCATTTGTATAAAAGGCTTCTTCGACCCCATCACCGTGATGAACATCGATGTCAATATACAACACTCTTGGATGATATCTTAATAGCTCTATGATTGCCAACACAATATCATTGGTATAACAGAACCCACTGGCTTCAGATTTCTTTGCATGATGCAACCCACCAGCATAATTGATGGCCACGTCTGCCAGACCATTATTCAACCTCGCTGCCCCTTCCATCGACCCTCCACATGATATCTTACAAAACTCTCCTAATCCATCAAACACAGGACAATCGTCTCCAACGTTAAATATCACTTGTTCACGTTGGAAAAGGTGTAAGTTATCAGGGGACACTCGATCAATGAAATCGATATATTCATCGGTGTGAAATTGGGTCATTTCTAAATTACTAGCTGGTTGAGCTCGATAGATCTCCATTTTTTTATCTAGTTCGTAGTTCATAATTAACGAATGTGCCATCCTTATTCTATGGGGTTTCATACAATGACCAGTTCCGTAAAAGTAGTTCCCTACATCTTGGTCGTAGAAATAAGCGACTCTTTTCTTGATGGGGTCGGGTTTGATTTGGTCAAAGGGAAGCTCCACATACATTGTTTTATGATAGTAGTTACAAGGATTTGATGGGTGGTGGTGGGTAGAATGATAGAAGTATTTTTGTTAAAAAAAAAAAAAGTGTTCCAAAATATTTTTCCATACAAAATATTGTTCCTGTCTTTTCTGGCCCCCCAATCGCATAGGCGGTGGGCGAGAACAATGTGTGGTTTTTTAACAACTTCTGTGATCACAAGAGACACTTCATTGCATTGAATATTTATACTAGATATGTGATATTTGACCTTGCCAATGATTATCTACTTGATGTGAGCGTATGTAGCATATATTGTAACTCTAAATATCTGTGTAAGTTTGACTGTACAGACGGAGCAAATCTCAGACACACATCGTCTGTTTTCTTTTTGTTTTTCCATGGATAATGAGAACTATATGAGCTACGAAGTATCTAGAGGTGATCTGCTATCGCTCTCGGTTATAAATGACAAGGTTTATATTAAATTATCTGAGCTGTAATGAATAAGTAACATAGTTCCTAATCTTTCTATCAATCAAAAATGTATAACTCTAATTTCATCCAATCAGTGGTTCTTCTTAGTGTCTCTTCCACATTGGTCCAATTTATAAATTCCCAAAAGATATGCCAATCGAGTAACCACCAAGTCAATAGCCATTGCAATTGAATCCCTGGCCAAGTCGACTTTAGAGCCATCAATCTCAGTCCAGTTTACGGCAATTTCCTTCATGTTCATCTTTTGAATCTCTCCCAATAGCAATACTTCCACATCAAAGATCCATCGTTCGGTATGCATATGGGGGAAAATCTTCTGCACTGCTTCGAAATTAAACATCTTGAATCCACATTGGGTGTCTTGAACATCTCGAATACCAAATATGAACACCAATGTGTGAAGTCCATACATTAAGAAATTCCTAATAAAAGATCTCTTAACCACGGCATCGGTATTAACCATATGTGCTCGAGATCCAATGGCAATGGTGGCACCTTTAGAAGAGGCAACATACTCATAGAGGTTTTTGATGTCAGGAAACAGGGTAGCTCCATCGGCATCGGCAAATAATGAATATCTCCCACGTGAATGTAATAATCCATGTGTGACAGCACCTCCTTTACCTCTATTTTTACTCAATTTAATAATTCTCATGATATGGGGTTTCAATTTGAATTCGTCAGCTTTGTTCAAGGCAACTTGAACGGTGGCATCGGCAGATTGATCATCAACAATCAAAATTTCGTATTTCCCAGAGTGGTTTTTCTCGAGATAGGCAATGGCTTCATCCAACATCTTAGTGATTCTTTTGGCTTCGTTGTAACTTGGGATAATTAAACTGATATCAATACCTTCATTCTTGTATGCACTAGTGGGAGTTATTCTCGGAGGCAAGTCGAATAATTCATCGTGTGACGTGCCGTTCGTCAAATACGATCCTTCTATAGGTTCTGCTAGTCTGGGTTTGTGACTAAATAGGACGACAAATGCATATGAAACCACAATAATAGCTATAAGAAAAGCCACAACATAGTAAATCATTATGGACGAATGACAATATGTGAGACTGGAAAAGGTAGAAGAAGAAGTAGTAGTTATTGTTTGAGTTTCGGTTGAAGGATTGTTGACCAATTTTTCAAAGCAAGCGGAAGAAAAAAAAAAAAAAAGAAAATGTAAAAATGCAACGCGCAGCCAAATTGTAATTAGTGTCACGTGGCACTCCCCTCCTAATTAATTGTATTTGGTAGCTATGACCTGTAATTTCCTAATACATACTTCTCTTCTACTGATTTACTGACTCAATCTAAATCTAAGCCTATATAATCGCTGAAATAAATAGCCGTGTCATAAACTGCTCGTACATGGTGTTTGTTCCTCTTGAATGTTGTCTGTTTATTACGTAAATCCCTAATCTTTTTAACGCCATATTTCAATACGATTGCAAAATTATATGTGGAATATTTTTCACCCTACATTCCTCCAGTTGTTTCCTTTTCTGTTGATTGTTGAAATCTATCAACAGGTTTTTGCAATTGATGGGATTTTGTTCTGGCTTCGATAACATATGCACCCAATCTCAAGATGAAAACCAAATGTTCCGGACGGGTTATAAATGAGCAACTCTCGCATTTTTAAATAATTCCAAACTTTTGCTTTCAATTTAGAAGTACAGGGACAGCTAGTTACGGTATAAGTTTTAGCCGAAACACATATGTCTTGATAAAATGGTTCCAATAACTTTCCTGATTTGTTAAGCGTGAAATCTTTTTCGCTTTTCACCAATTCGTGGTTTTACTCGAATGTGCTTTGTCCAATATCTTCGTTAAACCGTCCAACCAATTTGGGGTTCATCAATTGTGAATTTTCCACGAGGCAAATCGGTTTGTTTGTTCAAATATTTCTTTGAAGTATTTGGCCAAAATGTAAAATTATCAATGGTTTCCATGATACATCATATTTCCAGTTACAAATAGTATTATTTACTGCGGTGACAATGATATCATTGATGATTTGATTCGGTTTTGTCCTCATTGTGTCTTGTGGTTTTTTTTTGATGACATTATAAGTGTAACTCCATCAGCAATAAGTAAACCACTCTGCTAAAAAAACGACTACAACAATTGATCGTTTTAGGGGGGTGGGTTAAACTTATAGGAATAGTTACATGGAATAAACTTTCACCTGGTTGAATTTATACTTTGGAAGTCATTTTTCCTAAAAGAAGCTGTATAGCTAACCTTACCGATGAAAAAGGTATTAAAAAGTTAAACCACTATCGCATTGCATGTTTGTGTAAACTTAAAATAAAGGCCGGGGCTCGATATTTGTAGTCGTCTTGTGTTCCTCCAATTGAGCTCAGCAATATTCGTGAAGTGCCACAGATGAGGGACCTACGAGACGGTGGATAATACGTCCATTAGACAAAAAAAAGCACCTACCAACTACGATGGCATTTTATAGGGAAATTGCAATTTAAATTCGAGTCCAATCCTATTTATCTTATACCTATATACTTATTAACTATAATATAAATCATAAAAGCAAGCCACATTTACAATTGGTCGCCGTACCTAACTAACCGCATAGTTAACGGAATCTGCTACTTCTAAAAACTGAATAATGTCAGCAGTATAATTCTCATCAGGTTGCTGTCTTCGTTGACCTCTAACTGCCAAAACAAGTGGCTCGGCATAGAATTGCATTTCAAACTCATACAATTGATTTCTCACAGCAGGATTGATCTTCACTTGATTGGCCATGCAAATTGTATTAGTATCCAAATCAAGCCAAGTCTTACTAGTCTTCTTTCTACTAAAGACAGGACGACCAGTACGCTTGACTTCTAACACGTTTTCTGGTGATTGTTCAACTTTTTCTGAAATAATAACTTTGAAATCAAATAGACCTGTCGGATTATGAATGTAGAAATCATGAAGGATTCTCTTTTTATGCCAAGTTTCATGAGAATTGGATAAATCCTGCGTGTGTACTGTGAGTCCCTTACCATTTAAATAATACGTCTTCTTCCAATTTTCATTGATGGATATGTTGTTACCAGACTTACCAGACTTACCTACCTGTTCAGTGACTTTTCTCCAATAATGTAATCCAATGTCGGAATCAAAATGACCAAAGGCTAATTTGTGCACAATTTTTGGTTTAGATCCTTTACCCCATAATCGAACTTCGGAGTTTCTTCCCATCATTCTACCGAACTTCAATTCAATTTCAACTTGATTTTTCTTCCTCAGTTTCAGAACAGCTCTTTCGATTCTACCTACGATATTGCTGACAAGTTTTGGATCGAATGCAATAAATGCAAAAAATGGAAGTTTTGTAAAATCTGGTTCAACCTTCATGTGTTCATTCTTGGTAGCAGTGTTATTGCTGTCCGTACTCTTCTCATTCTTTACAGTGGTGTCGTCGCCTTTCGTGTTCGTTTCATCCTTCTTTTTACTGTTGTTCTTTCTCTTTCTGTTCTTCTTCCCTGGGTTTTTCGAGTTGCTTGGCTGTTCAGAAGCTGGATAATCAACAATAACTATCTCATCGTCAAGTGACAAACTTATAAAATCGTTTTCCAAGGACATTGTATACTTTGGTGCAAGATCAGCTGGTAGATTGAGAAAAGAGCAGAGATGTGTAAGAAAATGAGTTATTTTTTTTTTTCGTTTAATTAGTATCCGAAGTTTTAACCAAAGTGAACTACCATTTCTTACATGAAACATGTAACAATTCCAAAATAGCTAGGATATGTTTGAGCACGCCCAACAGAAGACCAAGCATATATCCAGAGATTCAATGTTAGTGATATCATTTTTGAACGTTTACTAAACATACACCAACTTGTTGTCTTTATGTTAACTCAGCTCACTTTTTCTAGATTGCCACAATTCAAAAAGCAAAAATAACGGTTGGAATTGCTGCAAAATAATGTACGACCTAAACATTGCAGGTATTCCGTATTCTATCTCCCATTTATAATGTGACAAACCCAACTGGCTTCTTCGTTAATCAAATCTGCATTATGGAAGAAATTAAGAAGCGTCTTCCTAAACTCCTTATAGACTCTATAAGAGTCGTCTTCTCTAATTAGTGTAACAACATTTTCAGTATTCAATTGTCTTTCAAACTCAAACAAATTCTTATTCAAACCTGGAGTTAATTTAACTTTAGTAGACATGAATAAATTATCAGTTTCATTATCTATCCAAGTATTTCTCTTTTTCGTCCTCTCAAATATTAAACGACCATCATGTTTGACTGATTTTCTTTTCTTTTTCCCCAATTCGATCTTTTCAAATATAACGACTCGAAAATCAAACAATCCTGATGGATTATAAATGTAAAAATCACCAAGTATTCTTTTTCTTATGACCTGATTCTCCAGGATGGTTGAAATCATGAACATTTATGGTCAATCTTTGTTCTGTCATATAAAAATAATCCCTTGTACAATCTTGCTAGCCGGTCAGGTTATGATAACGTTTAACTGCATCAGTCACCTTTTCCCAATGATCTGGTCCAAGATCAGAATCAAACTGAATAGCACGCAATGGATAAACGTATCTAGGATGAAAGCCAGATTTCGAATATCGAACCTCAGAACGTCTAGCCAAGATTTGACCAAACTTTAACTCCATTACACTGGTTTTCCAAAGACATGCGTTCTTATATTTACCGGACGAACTTTATTTGATGATTTATCACAGAGGAAGGAAGAAATTAAAAGATGTTGTCGAAGAAAACTCTACAGTTTTATATGCCAATTCTTTTGTTCAACTTTCCTGCCAATTACAATATGGTATTCCCAAAACAAAAATGAACCACCAAATTTTATGGTTTAAGGTTTTATGGAAATTTTAGTAAGAACTCAATTCACATAATAATGGGGATATGAATGTGGTTGGTGTAGATTTTGTAATCTTGCCATTTTAGTTATTGTGATATGACTAAGGAGAAGATGGAAAAAGGATAGTGTCCTTATAAAATGAAGCTCTCTAATTGTAATGCTATTTTCAACCACTGAATAAGACTGAAAGAGAAAGAAAAGGGAAAAAGTAACTACATTTTCTGAGTTGTTATCTCGAAGGTATCGTCTTACGAAAATAGTTCGTTCAGTTGTGGACTTTATAGTACATCTTATGATGTAGGTCGAAGTCTTAGATTCGGTGCAACGACTAGAAGAGACATTACCAGATTATATGTCGCTAATGAGAAATAGTTCATATATGATTTCTACAATTGGAATATCGTATTACCAAAAAAAAACACAAATATTTGTAAATGTATATTTAAAACTAGTCAAGTGCTAGATGGTATGAATAGTTAGTAATAAATAAGCATTTCAACGCGTCTTGGAATGTAAAATTATAATGTACTTCCACAAGGATTTACCAATACCACAGCCCATTTGAGCAAAGTTGAAGAAACAAGAAAAGAAGAAAAATTCTTTTGAACGAAATAAATGGTGAGATTTCATCTGCTATTTATAGTTTTTCTTGTTGTCCGTTGAATGAGAACGTGGAGAGGGGCGACAATAAACAAAAAAAACAAATTATCCACAGTACACTACGTCTGGAACTTTCTATATACGTCATATAGATAGATCAAATAAGTACTTCATCAATTTCATCAGCTCTTTTCAGCCATCGATGAATCGGGCTACCTAAACGTAACAAAATGGTTTCATCTTGTTCTTTTCTCTCAGTCTTAATATAATCGTCCACTCCCAACTCGATTCCATATTGGTATTTAGAGGAATCAGTGGTAGGTGATACAACATTGTCTTGGGTTGATATGTATTTCATTCCTAACTCTTAGTATCACGTTCTGGATAGTTGTTCCACCCAAATCAAACGTTCTCTTTCGCTAGTTTTAATTAGCTGACCCCAAAAATAAGCCTCCTTTTGTATGTAAATCTTCACTATCAATATTATACTAAAATCAAATTCACAAGTAGGTAGATGGATCAATATTGTCTTTGGTCGGAATGTAATGTCTAGGCCAAAATCTTCCACCAATGAGCGTGACACGATCTTAACATGACTTCCATCTAAATTTATCCTGTGTTGAGAACTTTTTCATAGTATTCTGCCAAATTTTATTTCAACTTGAATGTATCTGTCATGGTCTCTGATTTTCTTCATGTTGATTTCAATCTTGTTAATGAGTTCATCAACGAGTTCTTTCTTATCAGATACTCTGAAATTTTCATTCCCACTATCACCATCAAACTCTCTGTATAACAATGCTTCGTCAACTTCTTCTGTTTTTTTTTTTTTCATTCTTCGTTATTTGATAACCTGCTATCTATCTACCCTGTGTAAAAGAATTTAAGAAAAGCATTTTGAATCGTTGTTGAAAACTTAATATTGAAGTTGTTTCTAATTCATAGGGAAAGGAAAAGAAAACCCCCATCATAAGAATAGTTAGATTGTGCAAAAATTTCTTTGGTTCTCGTGTCGGTTCTGTCTCGACGTGGGATGTTACCAGCCGTAGCGAGAGAATGGTGGTACAAAAATGAGATCGTCGTTCTTTTTCTTCTGCCCGCATAACCCTCCCAATCAAGAGAATTTGTTGTGTGTGTGTGTGTGTGTGTGTATGTGTTTCTATTAAAAGTGGGGTGAGGAATTTTCCAATTTAAATTTTAATTGCCCTTCCACTTGAATTTTATCTTTTGTGTGACCCCTTTCTCCAGTGGAATGATAAGGGTTAGGAGTTGTTGGGTATTTTCAAAATTGACTAGGATATTGAATCAACAAATAACCAACGTAATGGTATATAGCAGAAGAGTTTATCTAATAACATGTGGGTTGGCGATATGGTGAGGAATAGAAATAACTACGGTATTGTTCCGTCCGTGACATTCCCTGTCTTCTCCGCCCCTCACGCCCCCCACTATTTCAATTTACTTCGCTCCGTTGAATTTCTTTGTCTTGCAAAAGAGAAGCAATCGTGGGCCCCCTGAACCGGACAAAGAAAGAATTGGGTTTTTAATTTTGTGGATTTGGATTATTCTCTTCCATTGCTTGTGTATTGTGTATTAAGCTATGTGTGTGTGTGTGTTTTCTCGTGGCATTCAAATGTCCGAGATTTTAAATCAAGGTCACTCTAATTTCACACCCACATTTCCCACTACCACACACTTACATTCACTCACTCACACAAACAGACTGAAAAAAAAAAAAATACATATAAATTTATTCAACAAACTTCCCATCCACTTTTCCCCCCTTTTCTTTCTATTTTCATTTCCCAAGAACATCAACTTATCAATTGACTTCCCATCTCATACACGTTCCCTCATCATGTCTGATTTCTCCGTTAAAACAATTGAAACTAAACCATTCACCGACCAAAAACCAGGTACTTCCGGTTTAAGAAAGAAAGTCACCGTTTTCAAACAACCACACTACACCGAAAACTTCATCCAGGCCATTTTGGATGCTATTCCAGAAGGTGCTCAAGACGCCACCTTAGTAGTTGGTGGTGATGGTAGATACTACAACGATGTTGTCATTCAATTGATCATCAAGATTGCTGCAGCCAATGGAGTCAAGAAATTGATCCTTGGTCAAAATGGTATCTTATCCACTCCTGCCACTTCCCACGTCATCAGAATTAGAAATGCCACCGGTGGTATTATTTTGACCGCTAGTCATAACCCTGGTGGTCCAACCAATGATTTGGGTATCAAATACAATTTGAGCAATGGGGGTCCAGCTCCAGAATCTGTCACCAATAAGATTTTCGATGTCTCCAAACAATTGACCAGTTATAAACTCATTGAATTGCCAGAAGTTGATATTTCCAAAATCGGTGCTGTCACTGTGGGACCAATTGAAGTTGAAGTCATTGACTCAACCAAAGATTATGTCGACATGTTGAAATCCATCTTTGATTTCCCATTGATCAAATCATTCATTGCTAAAGCTACCAAGGAACAAGATTTCAAAGTGTTGTTTGACGCCTTGAATGGTGTTACTGGACCATACGGTTATGAAATCTTTGTTAACGAATTGGGCTTGTCAGAATCGTCCATTCAAAACTATAAGCCATTACCAGACTTCGGTGGCTTACATCCAGATCCAAACTTGACCTATGCTCACACTTTGGTTGAAAGAGTCGACAAGGAAAATATTTCCTTTGGTGCTGCATCTGATGGTGATGGTGATAGAAATATGATCTATGGTGCTGGTACATTTGTCTCTCCTGGTGATTCCGTGGCCATTATTTCCGAATATGCCGATTCCATCCCATATTTTAAAAACCAAGGTATTTATGGATTGGCCAGATCCATGCCAACTTCTGGGGCCATTGATTTGGTTGCCAAAAATAAGAATTTACAATGTTATGAAGTACCCACCGGTTGGAAATTCTTTTGTTCTTTATTCGATGCTAAGAAATTGAGTATTTGTGGTGAAGAAAGTTTTGGTACTGGATCCAATCATATTAGAGAAAAAGATGGATTATGGGCCATTGTTGCCTGGTTGAATGTTTTGGCTGATTTCAATCAAAAGAACCCTGATTCTAAAACTTCCATTGAAATTGTTCAAAATTCGTTTTGGGAAAAATATGGACGTACATTCTTTACCAGATATGATTATGAAAATGTTTCCAGCGAAGGTGCTAATCAATTAATTGAATTATTACAATCAATTGTTGACTCCAAAAAGCCAGGTGAAGAATTGGCTCCAGGTTATGTAATTAAAGAAGCTGCTAATTTCTCATATACCGATTTAGATGGCAGTGTTTCACCAAATCAAGGATTATTTATTAAATTCACCAATGGGTTAAGATTTATTGTTAGATTATCAGGTACTGGATCTTCGGGAGCTACAGTTAGATTGTATTTGGAAAAACACAGTGATGATAAATCTACTTATACATTGAAAGCTGATGAATTTTTCACTAATGATATCAAATTTATTTTGGAATTGTTGAAATTTAAACAATTTTTGAATAAAGAAGAACCTGATGTACGTACATAAAATCATCATCATCATCATTTACATCATTTGTTTTGATTTATACTTTTACTTCTACTATTTTAGTTTATACTAATATTTCATAATACATGGACATATATATTCTTTGATCTACTTATCGAATCGAGCAATCTCCTAATCAGCAGTGATTTATCCCTATACTAATCCAGAGTACTATATTCCTGAGGTAGACGAATCAATCCTGGATCTCCACAAATTTGCAGCAACCCAACAAACCTTTTATGGCAAGATTGTTTCTACACACTGGTGGTCATGGATGGTGTGTGCTTGAGGAGGGGCTCATTTGGGGTGACCGTTCCCCCCAAGTCTTTAGGGGTCTGGGGGACCCGGTCTGGTGAGAGATGCGACTGAGGGAACATTGTCCCGCAGTGAGGTCCGCAAGGGACCCACTATGTACTACCTATATGGCTATATACCTATGTAC
>JAKTVH010000182.1:0-11301 GCA_030557105.1 Candida frijolesensis | reverse complement strand
ATGATATTGATGATTCTGATTTTGAAAATGTTGAAAGAGGACCTCGAGGATCTAATATTGATGATTTGGTGTTTGATGTTTCGTATTTAGTCAGGGTTCTTAATGGTCCATTACCAATCTATCATCCACAATTTTTAATTCAAGCGTTGTTTATGAGTAAAATCACGGCGGTACAAAAGATCCTCGTACAGTTGTTCCAAGTTATCAGACGTGGGGATACCATTTCGTGGGATTTGAATTTGGATATTGAAAGTGAACTTTTCAAAGATCCCAAGAATCAATTACAACCCAAAAAGATACAAAAATTACAACGAAGAATGTCGCTTACGTTAGATGTGTTTTCGGAATTCAATGCCGAATTGACGGATTTATTAACGGAGAAACTTATGAAGATTTCATTACCTTTGTTAACTAGACATCAACAAAGTACGTTAATTTCCATTATTGCCATAGTTAAAGAATTGAAGAAAAATTCATTATTGAATTTGGATGATAATGGTATTAGATTCACCATTGGATTCAAGTTATTTCAATTATCCACCAAGCAGAAACATTTATCGATGAGAGATATTAATTGGGCATTACATTCAGATAATAAAGAGTTGTTACTTCAATCGGTGAATGATTATTATCATGATCGGTTGAAATGGGAAAATATTAAACAGACAGGATTGGTATATTGGACCAAAACGACCACTTTAACTTCTATAATTGAACAAATGGCCCGAAATGAATTTAGTGATTGTCGTGACCCCAGTGGGATGATATCATTGTTTTACTTGGCCCTAAAGAAGAAACAGATATTAATTGGACTTTGGCGAACGGTTCATCATGTGGAACAACAAAAGATGTTGAAATTTTTAAATAATGATTTCACTGAATCGAGATGGAAATCAGCGGCGTTGAAAAATGCCTTTGTATTATTGGGGAAACATAGATATATTGATGCGGCGTATTTTTTCTTATTGGGTGATGCCCCTTTGGACTGTTGTAATATATTAGCCAACAAGGTGAATGATACTAGTTTGGCCATTGCTATTGCTAAAATCTATGGGAAAAAACTGATGAATGATGAGAAGAATGAACTTTTATGTCAAGTTATTGAAAAATACGTTGTGCCTGATGCGATTAAAAATGGCGATCGATGGACTACAAGTTGGATATTTTGGCAAATCAAGGAAAAAGAATTATCGATTCAAGCATTGATTAAATCTCCACTTGACATGTTTTCTAAAAATTCTAAGTTCGACGTACAAGATTTATTTGTTTCCACCAAGGGACAAAGTTTCTTGAAGGATGATCCGGTATTGATTATTTTGTTTAATGATTTAAGAAACAAAAAGATTAATTATTTGAAAGGATCATTGGATATTTCTAAAGATGAAGAATATCAATTCATAATCAAAGTCTGTATGATCTATACAAGAATGGGGTGTGACTATTTAGCGTTGGAATTGTTAAGAAATTGGCATTTTGATACCACCAAGGATAATTATCCATCTCAAAGTATTGAAAACGGTAATGTCAGTGTCAATGTCAACGCTAATGGTAATGGACATTATGCAACAAAGGAAACCACCCCAATTGCAACTTTGACCAATCTCAAACCACCAAGTTCGCAAGCATTTGAAGAACCAGACATGAGTTCATTCAATTTCGGATTTTAAAAAAAAAAAAAAAAACACCAACCAACAACCTCCTTTTTCCTTAACAAACATTATTTGTACGTAGTATAGAAACAATAGGATTAATAATTCTTTCCCAAGGTTTCAACACCGTAATCAATATAGCAAACACGAAAAATGCATACATTCTCGACACCACAAACATGTAAACCATATGATATGTCATTGAATTTGAAATGGCCAACATTATCTGCATCAATTCCCCCGTTTTCCCCCAAAATTCCTCACTTATTCCTTTCATCCCCATCACATTCACAAGTATAACCCTTAATAATTTGATTAAATTGCCAATGATAAATTGATCCCATTTGTAGATCCAATGATGCACGATATATATGAAATCGAAATATTCAAACTCGATCTTCCTCAAAACCTCTCCTCCCCCACTCCCTCCTCCTCCTCCTCCTCCTCCACCACCTCCTCCTTCTTCTTCTATCAGGTCAACATTTAAATAACTGTGGTTTAGTAATAGTAATTTACAATAGACGCTATTGAATGAACAATATCTTTCGGAAATCAAGATGATTTTGAACCGTGATTTAAAACTTTCAATTAAATGGGGGTTGATTAAATTGGGTAGATATATTAAACTTAATGAAATGGGGATTACTATAAATATAAGAAATTTGAAATCTGTTAGTGAATATCTATCCATGGTAATAATTATTATCTATTTTTATAATATCGATTTTGCGATATCTCTCTCAGTGATGGAAGATAAAAGATGGTTCTTTTTTTAAAAAACAAGGGGGGGTTTAGGGTTTGTGGGATTTATCCCACAAATGACATCACAAGACGCGGGGCATAATAAAGGGAGAATAGAAACGAGACAAGCAACAGCAAAAAAAAAGAACTCTACCCGGGACTCGAACCCGGAGTCTTTCCTTTAGGAGAGGAACGCTTTACCTTTAAGCTAGCAGAGCTGGAACTCGAACTTCAAATGTCATTGACGTTTTCAACTCGGACAAATAATCGTATTTTAAAAATATGTACAATTTTATTTCCACCCGGATGTGAAATCATAATCTTTGGATATGGTCACGTGATGTGATGCGTTGAGTCCAATACACAATGGATATATCCAATTTAATTCAAGGAGAAGAAAAAGAAGGAAGTGGGAAGTAGATCACCTGTTAATGAGAGCGCCCAAAATGACCAACCGATGGAGGCTGTGTATGAATATATCACCAAGGCAAGACAAGACAAGAAAAAAAAAACAGGTAGAGAACCGAACTATATTAGCAATTCTTGAGCCTTGTGTTTTGCGTTTTTTTTCTTTTAGGGAGGAAAAAAGAAAGGTTTTCTCCGTTCTTTGTCCTTATACGTGATGAAAATCGGGTTCGTAGTATGAAGATGATATGAATCACGCTATGAGATCATGAACCCGCAGGTATAAATTGGTTTACTGTTATTGTAAATTTTTTTTGCAGTCATTCAATTGCTTTCGCAGGAAAGAGAGAGAAAAAGAGAGAAAAAAAAAGAAGGCTGAGTTGCAGTGAAAGCGGAATTTTTTTTAGTACGCCAAAATGTGCCACAAAAAAAAAAAAAAGAAATTAGGTTCCAACTAAGCAAATTAAGATAAACTATACGAAAAAAAAAAAAACACACACATAAACCATATGCCACAATCCAAAGTTGCAAATTAACTCTTGGAAGATTGTACTCTTGGCAAGCATCTCTAACTGCATCATTTCAGCTTCATCCTCAGCTTCATTTCTTGGTGTTCAGCAATTAACACATGTTCCGAATTAATCACTTGCATGATGTAAGGCTTTAAAGTTTATTAACTCCTCCTCTTCCTCCTCCTCCTAGATTGACAAACGAAGTCAATAACTCAAAAGACTAAATTTTGTTGCAATTAAGAGTTAAAAGATAAGCTTTTTAATTGGGGACCCGCAGGACACAGAACACAGGACACAGAACACAGGACACAGAACACAGGACACGGGAGGTTTTCTTTTTGCTGAGATAAGATGAGATCAATCATATCCATTGGAATTTCCTTTGATGATAGAGTAGAATATGTGCGATATCAACTACGAATTATCATGACTTCCTTCCCCCCTTCCATTTCTAATGTGTAAACTACAAGAGAATTTCAATTGTATTACGGCGAGTTGACTACTCTCTTACATAAACACAACATGGTAATACTGGAAATTATAACTGGAATGCAGATGAAACGTAAAGGATGAAATTGCTAATCTCCATTAGCCGTTCTCTTACTTTTCGCCTGCTAATCTCATTTGCAATACAACAATGGTAGCAATAGTGATGGGGGGCGGAGGAGTGCTTTTTTTTCGTAAACATCAGTGTATGGGGATTCCAGGCTGTGTTTGAATTCAAGGAAATATGTATCCTGTGACAGAAAGTTGCGTCGGTGTTTCGCCTTTAAGGCTTCAAAAAATTATGGACGTAGAATGGAGAAAGGAGTCAAAATTTATACTAGACCCACATGTTGCCGCTTCCAGCAGTGGAGGGAGAAGGCGGTGGTAACAATAGTGGTGGTGGTAGTTAAACATTGTTTTTGGGGGGGTTCTGGTTATTTCCCTTGGGATTATACGGCACCAATTTAATCTCTGTCTTTGTTCCTTCTTTTTTTTTCTTGGCAGTAGTAAGAAGAAAAAAAAAAGCAATTTGCGTTTCTCTCTCTCTCTCTTTCACATAGCACAGCCACCTTTTTTTCTGTTCGCCCCAGAGAGAGAGAGAGATATGGACCCATCATCTGGCCACATGGGGCCACATGGGGCCACAGGGGCCACGCAGATGTCGCCGTGGATGGATACATTCCAAACGGGTAAAATAAAATGAACAAGGGGGCCACTCTCTCTCTCTTTTTCTGTCATTGATGTTTAGCAATTAGAAAAATGGAATATAAATTATCACTTACATTTTTCTTTCTTTCTTTCCTGTCTCAGTTTTTGGTGATATCATTCTTGCCCTTTTTTTTTGGTCATTTACCATTTTTCATTTTACACAGCTTTGTTTCATTCTAAGAACAGCTATCCTAACATTGCATGTTTACGTTGTGATCATTAACTTATTCTACTTGCCTACACACAACTGAAATACCAGCAAGAAACAAAAAGCAAAAAAAATTGATTATAAAAAAATTTCAATTTCCTTTAACAATAAATTTTTAGAATCACCAATTATTTCATATCCTTAAAACAATTTTATACTACAACTACAACTACTACTATTACTACTACTACTATTACTACTACTACTATTGCATATCATGGCGCCAAGAACTCCTGCTGACAAGTTGGGCGTAGCAACCACGCTCCAACTTCCCGAATACGATAATGACGACCAATCATCAATAAACTCAAATACCCCATTAAACAATGACAAGAAAGACCTCCCGTTGGAAGATGATTCCACAAATATAGGGTTTAGTGAAAATCTCCACTCTGCCCACCCAACAACAATCACCAAGGCCATCACCTCCCAATCATTAAAACATGCATCAAGAATATCAAGAACTTCCACCAGACAATATCTGCAAAATTTCCACATATCTCTAGAAGAATTATCTAGCTTGCATGACCCCAAATCTTTAAAGAATTTATACGAACGAGGCGGTATCGACAGGTTGATGTCAAGCTTGAATACTTCCCCAGTTGGTTTAAACGAACGCAACGAATTGGATTTGGCCCTGCGAAAACAATATTTTGGTGCCAACAAATTACCTCAAAAAGTACAGAAATCATTTTTACAATTATGTTGGGAAGCCTTAAAAGATAAGGTTTTGGTAATTTTATGTGTGGCAGCCGTGGTATCGTTGGCCCTTGGATTGTACGAAACATTTGGTAATGGGACCCAATATGATGACGAAGGTATGCCCTTACCAAAAGTTGATTGGGTCGAAGGGGTGGCCATTTTAGTGGCTGTCTGTATCGTTGTCTTGGTTGGTGCTGCCAACGATTACCAAAAGGAACGTCAATTTGCTAAATTAAACGCCAAAAAGGAAGATAGAGAATTGATTGTGGTGAGGAATGGTGGTGAACAAAAATTGATCTCCATCTACAATTTATTGGTTGGTGATGTTATAAATTTGCAAACTGGTGATGTGGTACCAGCTGATTGTATTTTACTTCAAGGAGAAGTTGAATGTGATGAAAGTGCCTTGACTGGTGAATCCCATACCATCAATAAAGTTCCCGTCAATGAAGCATTGCAAATATATGAACGCTATTTACCAACTGATGAAGATCTCGGTAGTACCACTATCAAATTCCGTGACCCTTATTTGATTTCCGGTGCTAAAGTTTTATCTGGTTTAGGTAATGCCGTTGTCACTGCTGTTGGTACTAATTCCATTCACGGAAGAACCATGATGAGTTTAAACCACGAAGCTGAAACCACCCCTATGCAAGTTAGATTGGACAATTTGGCTGAAGGGATTTCCAAATATGGGTTTCTTGCTGCAATCGTTTTGTTTGTTGTTTTGTTTATCAGATTCTGTGTTGAAATAGCTCCTGGCGGTTCGTTGAATGATCTGCCATCAACCGACAAGGGTAAGCGATTCATCGATATCATTATTACTGCAGTCACCATTGTTGTTGTTGCCATCCCAGAAGGTTTACCATTGGCCGTTACTTTAGCATTGGCGTTTGCCACCACTAGAATGGCACAAAATGGTAACTTGGTTAGAGTTTTGAAAAGTTGTGAAACCATGGGTGGTGCAACTGCTATTTGTTCCGATAAAACTGGTACCTTGACTGAAAACAAGATGAAAATTGTCAAAGGATTCTTTGGCTTGAGCAATTCCAATGAGCCCTTTGAATTCAACGATACAGCTACAAATAAATACGATCCGACTTTATTGGATGTTGTTGATCAAATTACTCCTGAATTGAAAGTATACTTGACTACCAATATTATCCTTAATTCCACTGCTTTTGAAAATTCCGAATACGATGAAGAAAAAGCCAAGCTTGCTAGACAAAAACCTGTTAATCAAAGTTTCCTTAAAAGCATGTTCAAGAAAAATAAAAATTCAAATAAGGTTGAACAAATGGGTACCGTTGATGAACCATATTTGGGTAACAAAACCGAATCTGCATTGCTTACTATGGCCAAGGACAAATTCCATTCTTTTGCCTCAAGTTCCTTGGATACCATTAGACAAGAAAACTCTACTGAAGTTGTTCAAATCATTCCATTTGAAAGTTCACGTAAATGGGCTGGTATTGTCATGAAGATTACCAATGGTTATCGTGTTTACGTTAAGGGTGCTGCTGAAATTGTTTTCAAGAATTGTGGCTATGAAACCAACGTCAATGATGAGTTGATTAAATTGGATAGATCCAAACGTGATGATGTTTTGTCCAAGATTGACGAATATGCCAGTGATGCCTTGCGTGCCATTGCTTTGGGACATCGTGATTTTGTTGGCATTGAATCTTGGCCACCAGTAGAATTGGCTTTGGAAGAAGGAGGTAATTCTGTTAAAGAAGCTGATCCCATAAAATTGATCAATGTCACTTCTGCTGCCAGCGAAATTCACAAAACATTTGTACTTGATGCATTGGTTGGTATTCAAGATCCATTGAAAGAAGGTGTTGCCGAAGCTGTGTTACAATGTAAACGTGCCGGTGTCACTGTTCGTATGGTTACTGGTGATAATATTAATACTGCCAAAGCTATCAGTAAAGAATGTCAGATTCTTACTCCTGATGATTTACCCAATGAATATGCCTGTATGGAAGGTCCAGTGTTTAGGAAATTGTCTATTGAAGAGAGAAACAAGATTGTTCCTCAATTGAGAGTGTTGGCTAGATCTTCCCCAGAAGACAAGCGTATTCTTGTTGATACTTTGAGGAAAGCTGGTGAAGTTGTTGCTGTTACTGGTGATGGTACCAATGATGCCCCAGCTTTGAAATTGGCTGATGTTGGGTTTTCCATGGGTATTGCCGGTACCGAAGTTGCTCGTGAAGCGTCCGATATTATATTGATGACTGATGATTTTACCGATATTGTTCAAGCCATTAAATGGGGTAGAACTGTGTCTACATCGATCAAAAAATTCATTCAATTTCAATTGACTGTCAACATCACTGCATGTGTTTTAACGTTTGTTTCTGCCGTTGCTTCTTCTGAAAATCAATCCGTCTTGACTGCAGTTCAATTGCTTTGGGTTAATTTAATTATGGATACTTTAGCAGCATTAGCCTTAGCCACAGATAAACCCGATGATTCCTTTTTGAATAGAAAACCAGCTGGTAGAACTGCCCCTTTGATTTCCACCTCAATGTGGAAGATGATTATTGGACAATCAGTCACACAATTAATCATTACTTTTGTATTGCATTTTGCCGGTAAGCTGTTGTTTTTCCCTGGGAAATCACACATTGATAATCATTCCGAAAAACAATTGAATGCTATGACATTTAACACTTTTGTTTGGTTACAATTCTGGAAATTGGTAGTTACGAGAAAATTAGATGAAGCTGATGAAATCACCACCGTTAGGGGTAGAATCACCAGGGAGAATTTAGATTTCTTTCAACATTTGTTTAGAAATTGGTATTTTATCGGTATTGCCTTGATTATTGGAGGTTTCCAAATCTTGATTATGTTTGTTGGTGGTGCTGCATTCAGTATTGCCCGTCAAACCCCAGGAATGTGGGCTACGGCTATCTTGTGTGGATTTATTAGTATCCCCGTAGGGTTGATCATCAGAATCATACCTAATGTTTGGGTTGAACGGATTTTCCCCACAAGGGCATTTAAGAAATTGATATACATTGTTGGATTTGGTTGGTTGAAGAGAAATAAAAAGAATACCGATGATTTGGAAGGTAACAATGATGATGGGTTACAAGATTCCAAAGGATGATGATTATAAATATAATTCCACTCGCATATTTTAAAAACATTAATTTTTGCTTTTATCATTTCATAGATTAAATTTGTGTTATTAGAACTTTTTTTTTCAATTATTTGTTTATTTATTTATGTTACGTATATATAATTTTTTTTTTTTTTTCAAAAATATATTAAAATCATTTGCATATTTAACTTGTGTTTCAATATCTTACTCTTGTCCATTTTTTTATCACTTTAAATAATGCACTGAGGAATAGCAATGCCACGAACATATAGTTACCAAGTATAATTTCACTTGCATGTCTATGAAGTTATTGCCCAACTGGACAATATTTGGTTGGATTCTTAACTGATTCGATCTGTTTGCATGGTCTTGTAGAACGATTAAAAAAAATTTGTCTTTGTTGCGAAAAAACGATGTCACACAACTGGTAGCAACGAGAAAGGTATCAACACATTTTATTTTTTTTATAACCAAGTCAAGATATAAAAAAAAAACTTTTTACAAGATTTAAATATTTTAAAATAAAAAAAATATAAAGATTAAAAAAACATATTTTTTTTCTTTTTTTTTCATTTTTATGGTAGGTATATAAAACAAAGTATACACACTATATTCAAAAAAAACCAAAAAAAAAAGTAAAATAAAAAATAGCATCAGACCGAAAAAATAAAAATAAACATAAAAAATCAACTAGATAATTAGTTTATACTTTGAAGAATGGGGATAAAAAAAAATAATAGCGGGTATCAACATTGGAACACAAAATCATCCATAAGGGGTATATAATTGGCACCAAGCTATAAGAAACAAAATAAAATATAATCAAAAAGGCACAATATGGACTTTTTGATTAAACCGAAATCATAAATCAAAAAAAATAATAATAAAACCGAAATCAATAGATGTTAAAAAACAAGAAAAAAAAAACCAAAAACATGAATATTCACACCTTGCCTTTTTTTTAAAAAAAAGAATTAATAAGAATCACGTGTAGAACCTTACTCTTTAAGCTCTAACACATTGACAGATCCAACCTGGTTGTGGAGTCCAAGTGACACCACCTTCGTTTGGAGAAGTTGGAGAACCGGTTTCACCAGTGGTTGGCAAAGATGGGGTGGCACCAGTACCGGTTGGACCAGATGGGGCACCGGATGGGGAAGAACCAGTTGGGTTAGCTGGAACGGTGATGGTGTTTGGACCTTCAGTCAAAGTAACTGTAGTAGTGTAGCCTGGACCAGAAATAGTTTCAGTGGTCTTTTCAGTAGCAGTAACAGTGATGACACTTGGACCGTTTGGAGAAGAGCCAGTTGGGTTGGATGGAGAACCAGTTTCACCAGTTGGGTTAGCTGGAACAGTAACAGTGTTTGGACCTTCGGTCAAGGTAACGGTAGTAGTGTAACCTGGACCAGAAATAGTTTCAACAGTCTTTTCGGTAGCAGTGACGGTGATGACACTTGGACCGTTTGGACCAGATGGGGAAGAACCAGATGGGGAGGTACCAGATGGAGAAGAACCAGATGGAGATCCTGGAACAGTGATGGTGTTTGGACCTTCAGTCAAGGTAACGGTGGTGGTGTAACCTGGACCAGTGATGGTTTCAACAGTCTTTTCGGTAGCAGTGACGGTGATGACACTTGGACCGTTTGGACCAGATGGGGAAGAACCAGATGGGGAGGTACCAGATGGAGAAGAACCAGATGGAGATCCTGGAACAGTGATGGTGTTTGGACCTTCAGTCAAGGTAACGGTGGTGGTGTAACCTGGACCAGTGATGGTTTCAACAGTCTTTTCGGTAGCAGTAACAGTGATGACACTAGGACCGTTTGGACCAGATGGAGAAGAACCAGATGGGGAGGTACCAGATGGAGAAGAACCAGATGGAGATCCTGGAACAGTGATGGTGTTTGGACCCTCAGTCAAGGTAACGGTAGTAGTGTAACCTGGACCAGTGATGGTTTCAACAGTCTTTTCGGTAGCAGTAACAGTGATGACACTTGGACCGTTTGGAGAAGAACCAGTTGGGTTGGATGGAGAACCAGTTTCGCCAGTTGGGTTAGCTGGAGAAGAACCAGTTGGGTTAGCTGGAACAGTAACAGTGTTTGGACCTTCAGTCAAAGTGACAGTGACGGTGTAACCTGGACCAGAAATAGTTTCAACAGTCTTTTCAGTAGCAGTAACAGTGATGACACTTGGACCGTTTGGAGAAGAACCAGTTGGGTTGGATGGGGAACCAGTTTCACCGGTTGGGTTAGCTGGAGAAGAACCAGTTGGGTTAGCTGGAACAGTAACAGTGTTTGGACCTTCAGTCAAAGTGACAGTGACGGTGTAACCTGGACCAGTGATGGTTTCAACAGTCTTTTCAGTAGCAGTAACAGTGATGACACTTGGACCGTTTGGAGAAGAGCCAGTTGGGTTAGATGGAGAAGAACCAGTTGGGTTAGCTGGAACGGTAATAGTGTTTGGACCTTCAGTCAAAGTAACAGTGACGGTGTAACCTGGACCAGTGATGGTTTCAACAGTCTTTTCAGTAGCAGTAACAGTGATGACACTTGGACCGTTTGGAGAAGAACCAGTTGGGTTGGATGGAGAACCAGTTTCACCGGTTGGGTTAGATGGAGAAGAACCAGTTGGGTTAGCTGGAACAGTAACAGTGTTTGGACCTTCAGTCAAAGTAACAGTGACGGTGTAACCTGGACCAGTGATGGTTTCAACAGTCTTTTCAGTAGCAGTAACAGTGATGACACTTGGACCGTTTGGAGAAGAGCCAGTTGGGTT
>JAKTVH010000181.1:0-11474 GCA_030557105.1 Candida frijolesensis | reverse complement strand
CCAACAAACATATTCCAAACCAATCTTTTGTTGAGACCTCTTTTTTCACCAGGTTATCTCAGTTGAAATTGGACCAGTTTAAACTAGATTCTTCGCGCGTTAGCATCCTCGGATTTATCACCCACCCCACGAAACTCAACAAGTTTAACGATGCACCCACAGTAAACTTGGATCAGGGTAGTTTCGAGTCATTGTATGACAACCTGAAGGTGTCCATTTCCGGTGAGTTGTGGAACGTGAACACTGTCGAAGAATTCAGATCGTGTGATAAACAGAAGTTAGTGAATGAGTGGGGTCTTGAACTATACCACGACATTACCAAGTCCGACTCCATGGATTTCAAGACGTTCAACAAGTTTCACATGTTGAGTTTTTCTGATTTGAAAAAGTATAAGTTCTACTATTGGCTCGCGTATCCAGTTTTAAACAACACTTGGTCCATCGAGAAAGAAGAAGATGTCGAGCCGGATCTTATAAAGTTGGTCGAATCAGAATTGTCTGGTGGTTCGTTCCACCAGTTTTTCCAATTCCACGAAGGAGAATTACACAGGAGGATAGATCTGGGAAAAAATAGTACCTTTGTTTTTATTGACACATGTTTAAACAAGGATGGCAAGTCGTCAATTCAAGTCAAAAATTACTTATACTACCTCGCGCACAACAAAATGAAAGAATTAGAGCTAATTACATATCGTCGCAATGGTACCTCAGTCAAGCAGCACCTAGTTTTGGAAACGTTTTCGGACCCTCCCAAAGTAACCGGGTGGGAGAGAACGAGCCAAGGAAAGTTAGGCCCGAAATTGGCGGATTTGGGGTCGTTGATTGATCCGTTACAGCTAGCCGAGCAGGCAGTAGAGTTGAATTTGAAATTAATGAAGTGGAGAATAGCGCCGGATATTGACCTTGACATTATAAAGCGGCAGCGGGTCTTGCTTCTCGGTGCTGGGACGCTAGGAAGTTACGTGGCTCGCGCGTTGATGGGCTGGGGTGTTCGTAAGATCACCTTTGTTGACAATGGAAGAATCTCATACTCGAACCCCGTGAGGCAGCCGTTGTACAATTTTGAGGATTGTTTCAGTGATGGTGGGCAAGGTGGGATCAAGGCAGTCAGGGCCGCCGAGAACTTGAAGAAGGTATTTCCCGGCGTGGATGCCGTGGGCCACAGCCTTGACGTGCCCATGATTGGTCATCCTGTCACCGATGAGCCGAAACAGAAAGAAAACTACCAGACCTTGTGCGATCTATTTGATGAGAACGACGTTGTGTTTTTATTAATGGACTCCCGAGAGTCAAGATGGTTGCCCACATTGCTAGGGGCTGCCAAAGACAAAATCGTGATAAATGCAGCGTTGGGGTTTGACAGTTACCTTGTAATGAGACACGGAAGTGTGCGTCAAGCCAGCAGACTAGGCTGCTACTACTGCAATGATGTGGTTGCTCCGAACGACAGTTTGTCTGATAGAACGTTGGATCAGATGTGCACGGTGACGAGACCGGGTGGTGCACTTGTAGCGTCGGCTTTGGCAGTTGAATTGATGGTGTCGATCTTGCAGCATCCTGACAGAAGCTTGGCAGCCCATGATGCAGAGACTAAGTTTGGTAGTGTGCCACATCAAATCAGAGGCTTCCTACACAATTACCAGCAGAACAAGCTATTTGCGCCTAATTATCCGCATTGTTCTGCCTGCTCGAGGAGCGTGATTGATGAATATAATAAAGACGGTTGGCTGTTTATAAGAAAATGCCTCGACAGTTCTCGGTATTTGGAAGACGTATGTGGGTTGACCAAGGTGCAAGAAGAAGCAGAGTTGGCAGCGAAACAGCTACTTGAAGACATGTCACTCCAAGAAGGGGATGAAGATGACGATGCTGAATGGTTGCATTAAGAATAGCACTAGTAATTGTCCATAAATTTTCCTTCTGTTCGTGTGTCTTGTATAAGCAAATCAATCAACTAATAATTCAATGGAAAACTAACCTAACTGAGTGACGATATTGTAAAATGAACGAATAATACAGAAGAATAAAGGGCGAATTATTATAATATTGAGGAATTAGTGATAGCAATACTATACCATTACTATCAGTAAGTATTATATACCTACGGTCCATATCATCATAATACTGCATTCCCAAATACCATATTAAAACACAGTACCATTTATAATGTTGGATCCTCATACACTATAACGTAGTCGTTTAGCATACACTCAAATTTGCCAGATTGCTGTCAATCCATTTGTTGAAAAATCGATGAGCGTGTTACATGGAGATCAAGAATACAGTATGTAATGTTACAAAACCACCCAATTTGGACACTTAAAACCAAACACGAAAAGGGCGAATGGTCTAGTGGTATGATTCCTCGTTTGGGTTTAAAGATCTAAACATAAAATTCGAGGAGGCCCGGGGTTCAATTCCCCGTTTGCCCCGTTTATTTTTTTTTTTTTACTTTTTCTTGTTTACTGCTTGCATGTGGTGTTTCACAAATACAAACGAAAGAAACCTCCGTGGCTGTCAGTTTTTTAGTTTGATGTGTTCGATGATTGGGTTAGGGAAGTTGTAATACGTAGAATACCCACAATCTATGCACTACGCCATATTTTTTATCTGTCTCTCAAGAAACTAAGCCATCAAACGTGGCTCTTTTACTGTAGAAGTTTTAATTCTTCTTATTAGAGGAAAAGAACGAATACTTTGTTTCCCGAAAGATTTGAATAGTCATGTTGTTTATCGATCGTTGAAATCAGTTCTCGAGTTAGTAATGTCTTTCACTCCACTGGGGAGCAGGCACAGGTGATACTTCTACACCAGAAAACAATAATTAATTAGAAATGTCTTCAGACAAATGGAGAAATATGTCAATTCGGCATTATTTTGCTCTCGTATGTATATGTGGAACATAATTCCGCGTTGGGGACGCATAGAATCGCGCAATCCCGATCAGTGCCATAAAAAATCCTTATCTTTTCCAACGGAACAACCGTACTTTCAAAAAAATTTTCTTTACAATTATTATTCTTATTTTATTTTTCTTTTTCATTGACGCTTTTTTCATTACTCCAGATTTTTATTTTCCATAATCCCCAAAAATCTTCGTAATTTCCATGAGTAGAGGTTCAAATGAAAGTTCGAATAATTCGAAAAAGAGGAAATCAAGATCTCAGGATTCGACATCCCCTCCACCTCCAGCAAAGGATGAAACGAGAAAGTTAGCCCAGGCCTCAAGAACATTAAAAGCTTGTGAATTATGTCGAAAACAAAAGACTCGGTGTTTTCGATCCCCGGAAAATCCTAATTCATGCTTGCGTTGTCGGTTTTTGAACAAATCATGTTCCTTTGAAACCGATCAAAGCCAAGATGGTATTGGGGCAATGTTACCATTCAATTTGTCGAACCAGGAGGCTACTAAGAAGTTGGACTCTATTTATGATGGTATTAATGAAATATTGGGATTGTTGAAAAATAATGGATCTCGCAATGAAGATGCCAAATTGTTGTTGGATGCCTCGGCAAAGATGAGGAACCGGTCGAGTTCATTATCCATCGAGAACGAACAGAGTATCCCCCAGTTTGCCTCATTTCGAACATTGGCCAAAAGCTCCCCATTTGCAATTATGCTGAATTTATTCGATCCCGAATATTCTCGAAAGATGACAGACAATGGTGATGTTGACAATACAAGCAATGTTTTACCTTTATCGGACAACATAATAACCTTAGGAATATTAACCGAACCAGAAGTTGTTGAATTGATCTCCAAGTTTAGGAGAAATTATGGTAGATGGGTTTCGTTTCCGTCATCACTACTGACTGAGAGTTTGGTAAATCTAATGCAAATCAACTCATCCTTATTGTTGACATCGTGCTGTATTGTGGCGTTGAGGTACCAAATATTGGAAGAAGCCCTGGAAAAATCGTTAAAGTATTATATGTTAGTTCAACAGCTAACCAGAGATTTGAACAATTCGTTTGCTAAATACACTTCAATTGGATCTGTTCTGGGACAACTAGAATTCTTACAGGCGATCACCATCTTAAGTATATACCTGCTCAGCATTTCCAAGCTAGATACATCAATACATTTGGATCCGTGGTTGTTGTCGAATATCGGATTATCCACGTTTATTACTAAAACAGCATTAGGCGAATTTGAAGAAATCGATGAAGAAAGAATACGAATCCATAGCAAGGACTATGATAAGGTGATGATATTGAGGATTTACAACCACTTGTGTCTTGCCCATATAGTTAACTCAATATTCTCTGGAAGAGTATGTATTCTTGATTCAACGAGAGTTCAACAAACGGCCACCACACTTAGTTTATTGAGAGCAACAAATTTTGATGGTCGCATGGTGAGTGAAATCGGGTTATTGTTCATCGCCTATAATTATCTCCAAGCCGCTGCCGAAGTTGAAAGTTACCAGCATTTAGACACTTTGTTTGATCAGGTTGTGCGTGAAATCAAAGAATGGTTCGTGCAGTGGGAGTATTTATTCTCCCAGCCTGCATTGCATTTTCTTGAGTTTAATTATAATTTCTGCTCCATGTTTGTGTACTACGTCTACTGTTTCCAAAGGTTGAAGTTACTTGGAGAAGTTGGTGATTCTACGGTATTGGACCATGATATTCTAGCTCATGTGTTTAAAAGCATAGATAATGAGGACATCCTAACGACCATGTTTGATTACTGTTTACTGGTGCTTTCTCATATAAACAATATTGATAACGATTCATATTTTGCTTATCTATCTGATCAAATTCATTTCATATTTTACTTCTGCGGTATATTCATGATAAAATTATGCAGGATAATGACTGAGAAAGAGGCATTACCAAGAAAGAACAAAAACAATGGGTTACGTAATGTTCAGTTGTTGATTCATAAATTTGAAAAGATTAGCGCCGATCATCCCCATGATGTACTTTTCAGCTACAGAATGAACCTCGAATCATGTTTAAACGGAAATACATAGATTTATAGACGCATAATATTAAAACAGATAAACAAACACAAATTATGAACAGACAGAGACTGTCCAAACTTATTTTAAATGACCTTTGTAGTTTCCTTCCATGTAGTCGATATGCACAAACGCTCTTTCAACCATTGGCAAACTTTCAATCGAATATTGCAACGCTTCCGCTATGTCATGACAGTCTTTGAAAGACAAATCAAATTTGTCATTTGCAAAAACCAAATCAACTTCGACATTCAAATTATCTCCAACGTGATATACTTTAAGGGCAGTAATACGTTTGATTGGTTCAGCAAATCTGTATGCAAGGTATAAAATCACTTTATAGTCCAATGGATCAGCCGCAGCTCCCGTTAAATTGTTTATATGCTCGAATGCGGTATATCCCCAATTGACAATAATGTAAATCGATAATAAGAAAGCACCTAGTGGATCGAACCACCAAATGTCAAAAAAATGTCCCAAGGTAGGCATTAACATGGATACAGTGTTGAATACAACATCCGTCATCGCATCTTGAGCTAATGCCTGAACGGAGGAGGACTTACTACTTGAGCACCAAATCCAACAGCCCAATTTTGCAACTATGGTAATACTCATGATACTCAATGCATCGAACCCAATTTCAACAGGGATCTTTTGTTCTGGAGTGGCAAAAAATAACCGTTTAAACGACTCTTGTCCCACTTGGAAGAAGGAAATGATGATAAGAATGGAAAATATCAAAACCCCCAAGGGTTCCAATCTCGACCTCCCCACTGGGTAGGCATGTTGAATTTTCCAGTCATTTTTAGTAGCCAATCTGTTGACAATATAAATAATAAAAGTAGACATGAAATCCAATATCGAATCCACCAAGGATGCAATCACCGACATAGAATTGGTCAATAAGGTGACCACAATTTTACCAATCAACAATAGGATGTTAATCAAGAAGTTGACCAAAATAGCAGTTAACACCTGTGCGTTATTTTCTTCTTCGTTATACCCAAGGTATCGTGATCCATCATGGTTCACATTCCCAGGGACATCATAAAATCTAGTTGAATACTTGGAACTGGAATCTGCTCTTTCTAAATCAGTTGGGCGATAACTTACATCTGCACTTGGTCTCACCTTTGAATTGCTATGCGAACTATCTCCCAGTTCTTCAGTTATATTTTCCAAAGAATCGTTGGTGTGTTTGTTGGTATAATCGTCCAGGAATTCCATCGGACCTTCGCTTGTATGTTCGTGACCATAGTTACTTATCATATTATAATGGATTTTCCCGGCATCCAAAAAATTGTCAATTTCTGTAAACTTTTCAATCAAGTAGTTCTGCTCTTCATAGTATTTTCGAACGTCCCTCTTTCTGATTTTTTCAATATTTGAGTTAAAAAAATCGCTCCACTTACATAAGGGAGGAACTGTGCCCAATAACCTGGCAGGTCTTAAGTTTCCAATAATATCAACAACACTAAGCCTTCTATATTCTCCAGGAACTCCACTTTCAATCACCGAACCCATGCTGCTTCTATCGCCACCAGTCTTTTGAGGAAACAACGGAGCATTGATTTGTGGACTGCTTACGTTTCCATTCATGTAGTTGTCAAAGGGAGAACTTGGATTGGTGACAGAATGATGACTTGATAGTAATCTATGGAATAATGGTCGCTCGTTTTGTCTATTGGCATATTCGTTGGCACTAAATGAATGATGACGCTTGGAATGTATATATTCATCAAATTCAGTATATTCGGATACATTATTGACGCCTGATGCCGAGACTTGTGGACGTATTGTACCACCACTGTTTGGTTGGAGTGGAACAGCTCCCGGTTGGGTTGCGTATTGAGCATGACGAAATGGATTTGCTGCTATGGAAGACTGATTGGCTTGTGGCTTGTAATCTGTCGTTGTTTTGGACTTCCTTAATGGTTTATTCAACAACGGCAGAGTTTCATTGATATTGGATTTATCTTTTGTCATTTCAAGTTCAGTTTGTTTTTATCAACGGGTTGATCGTTCTATTGTTTTTTTTATTTATTTATATATGTTATGATATTGAAATTGGGCTTGAGATTAGAATTGAAGTTCAAATTGATGTGTGGATCAGTTGGGTAGGAAAATTTCACTTATCGTTGATGTTGCTTTTTTTGATATTATTTTCAGCTGGGAATAGATAGGAATAATAGTAATTATAATAATGGTGGTAATAATAGAGGATGATAGCGTAACCTTTTTCTTCTTGTGAATTAATTCAGTATGGAATAGATAGTGATAAACAAATAAATAGTGTGGAACAGTAAGATGATATAATATGTGGAAAGTGAAATATCAAAGTAGAACTAAGGACATCTTGTAGTATGAGATTTCCTTCATCCATCTGAACCAATTTAAGCTTCTCTAATTTTTGTTTGTATTTGCTGCGTAGGTCGTGCGTGGGAGGCTTGGGAAAATTAATTTGAGTTTTATCGATTTTATGCATTATTTTGTGATGTTACATGCATTCCATTCTATATATGTCTATTCCAGATTTCCAAGCGTAAACTACGACTGCTGCTTATTCGGCAGCGGAAATTGGCCATGATCAGTAATTTTGCATTTTGATATAAAAATATTTCGGATCTCACTGATGAACAATGAAATGTGATATTGTATGTGACTTAACAAATCCACCAAAATGGAAAAATTCTTTTTGTTTCACAATATCACTTAGTCAAGAAAACCTAGAATTACAAAAGATTGGTAACCACCATTTTATAAAAGTAATGATAAATTGTTTGACTCGGTCATCCGATCCTCAGTCAGTTGCTTATATAGGATTACACCGCAGGAAGTTCGGTTTCCACGAGATGACGTTGACGATGCAGTCCGTGAAGGTTTCACCAACGATAGACAGATTCAAACAGCACATCCCCTAGCGTTGTTCAATTACGATATTCGCAAAATCCTTTTATAGCTTACATTACGACAATCTTCTGAATCGTTACTTTCCGGTCACTTTCTGACAATTGATGAAGAGACATCATTGCTTTTCAATAAACGCACAATAATTTTGCAGTCCCGATATTCTAGCCCTAAAAAAATGTACTGCCAAAAATTTGCACCCGTAACACGACCCTCGCTCTACAAAATGCCACTGAAAATTTTTCCAATGAAAATTTTTTTTCCTATTTCCTATCCTCTTCTCCTTCTTTTTTTTTTTCATTCGTTCATATTTCAACACTAGTTCTTTATATGTACAGACAATGGAATAAACGGTATGCAATCCCTTTACCAAAAAGCTTTGAAGAAGACAGAGATAGAATATATTTTAATAATGATTAAAACTATTGATGTAACATTTACTTACTGAGGATGTATATGCAGGATAAATAGTTAAGGAATTCTTCGTTTATGAATTTTTGTTTTACAAAATATCTTGAATTCTTCACCAACTGATACAAAATGGCAGTGATACTAACTTTTTGGTTTACAGTATGTTTTAATTGGGTTCTAATTTCCTTGAGGGAAGAAATGTGATTTAAAAAAAATGTGAATTATTATGATGAATTTGTGTTTCCACAATTTTCTGTCCGGTGATTTAAATATGATCCATGGATACTTTACATGCATCACCATCTGAATTATAATTGCAATAAGGGCAACGTTTCTTTCTTGAAACATATGAATGGGAATTCTTTTAATACTAACTGGTATGTTCAGATTTTATAAATTGCTTCTTGATTTTCCGAATTTTCTTGTTTTTGAATGATGAAAAATAAATGTTATCAGTTCTGCTTCTGAACCAAATAATCTGAAGATACTCGTTTACCAAGCTCTAGAATTACACTGATTCATTACAAGAAAAGAAGAATTTAAGTTGCGTGGATGAGCCACTTATAATTGGATTACTAACAATTTATTAGATTATAATTAGCTTATTTAGGTATTCTCGAATTGACTGGATTTAATTTAAAAGGATCCAAGGTTTATTGCTTTGTTTATTGTATAGAGGCGAAATAAATGTAATTCATGTTCGAACAATGTTTGCTTTAAATATTTATTTACTCTTCAATGGATACATAGGAATATTGGTGTTCTTTTCTTGTATATTACTAATATGCTTCCTCTCTATACATTAAAAATGACTACTTTACCATCGATACCAGAAGTAGAAACTTGACCGGGAGCAAAATTCTTAATACTGTTAATAGTGTTCTGATGAATGGTGCTCAAAGCTTTGGCAGGTTTACCACCAGCAGTGGGCTTACTGACTCTACCTTTCAAATCCATCTGCTTGAACATGTTCAAAGCTTGATGGGATGAAATTTCTTGGTCGTCATCATCGGCATCCGCACCAAGACTAGAATGTGGAACTTCTTTGGTTAAATCTTTTTGCTCTTCAACTTGATAGGCTTCTTGCCAGCCACTTTCACTACCTTGGAAAACAACCAAATTACAATTGAACCCACCGGCACATATCTGTTGGTCATTTAACCAAACAATGCTTTTGAATGGCAAATAGTTGGTTTTGACATTAAAGATGGCTCTTGGAGGCAACTCTTCTCCTTCAGGATAAACAAAACCTAAACTCGAATCATGTGAGACATAAGCCAAAGAGTTACCATCTGGGCTGAATTTGACCCCATGAATCCAAGCATTTGTTTCATTAGTATAGTCACCGCATAATGTTTGGAATGGCAACTTAGTACCCCAAACGGACGGTTCCGGCTTACTGTCGATTCCTTTGATGTAACCAGAAAACACTCTAACGTGGCCATCGGTAGAACCACAAGCTAACAAAACACCATTTGGGTGCCAATCGATGGTAGTGATGGTCGATTTCAAAGGTTTCTTCAAATGTTTGGAAACCCACCAGTCATTTTCTTCTTCATAATAACAAACAGCAATTATTCTATCACTTGAACCAACAGCAAATTTCCTACCATCAGGAGCCCATCTACAAACGGTGGCTGAGCGGTTGATTCTCAACAAGACCAAAGTTGGTTTGAATTCACCAGTTGGGGATTGTTCCCACACCAAGGCATTTCTATCTTGGGAACAAGTCAAGATCTTGGATCCATCCGGGGAGATATCAACGGATGTAACAGTCTTATCGTGGTCTTTCAAAACGGCTACTAACTTTGGCTTTGCAGAAAAGTTGCTGGTGGAAACTTGATAGATTTCAACTTCGTTGTCTTTGGTGATTGCCAAGATGGAGCGATCTGGCGAAAAGACATGATCCTTAATTGGCAAATGACCCAATTGGTAAATGGCTGGAACTTTGTTTGATGACATTTTAGCTTTTGATTGTCTACTATATCAGGAGGATCTCTCTACTGAATGTCTTTATTGGTTGAAATTAGTGGGAGTGGTTTAGGGGGGAGTGGATAAAGTGAACGAAAAGAAAAAAAAAGTTACAAATGTTGGTTGTCTCGGATTTGATCAAGAATTTACAACCAGACCTTTTTTTTTGGGTTCAGCCTACGCGGCCCCTAAAAATATTCACTAACAAGAGACAGCGAAAGTTTCTTCAAAGATGCAATGTTTTTAGTTTTTGTTCATATCACTTTCAAAATCATTTCTGGTGCCAGTTGCAACGAGCTTAGCCATAGTAGGCACAATATTGAATACGTAGTAGCAGATGAATTCTGTTCATACAACATAGTAGTAATTGTTCATTGTTATATATGATACACTTCTGGTTCGAAATTATTTGGTCACGTAACATGAAGCAATTAGTGGACATTGGTATGAATAAATTTGTCGTGCTGGTCACTGAAATGTAAAAAGACAGTATTTATAAACTATACATAAAGCTACGTAAAATCTATTCAAGTTCCTCAGCTTGTTGTTTTTCTTTGATGAAGGTCTTGGTTTTGTACCAGTAATGGTTGATTTTGGGGTTTTTAACCTTCGAAAGTTGACCGTCTAAACGATCAACAATCGAGTTAAACAAGTTGGTAGTTTCTCTGTTGTACAATATTCTCACCCAGTAGAAGACCAAAAAGATGGTCAATTGGTAACCACTGGCGTTTCTGAAGAAAAGGGTCCTCAAGAGCAAATAAACCACCAACAACAATTCATCATAGGCGATGACACTGGCCAAAAACTCGCTCTCTTTGGTGATAAAGGAGATGTTCTTCATGGTGCCGAGGTGCAACAACGCTAATATGAAATACGGTAAAATCTTGAACACTGATTTGAAGGTGAAGATCCAGATGGTGGCCAAAACAAGATATTGGAAATTTTGATGGCTGAACAAAGTTCCAATGTTGGGCAAGTTGTGTAACCCGAACTTGTGGCTGAACGTGGCCGTCAATGCAGCGATGCTACCAATCAAGGATAGTCTGTAACACACGGAATTGATGTAATAATAGTTCGGTAACCAGAATATTTGGAAAACGAAACTGATGGAGCCAAACACCAAGGCTGAAATATGTCCTGCTAACCAGACCTTGTGCTTCAATGGGTTAGCCTTTGCTGGACGTCTGACCAATTTTCTCTTTTTGTAAGCATATGGAT
>JAKTVH010000179.1:0-11673 GCA_030557105.1 Candida frijolesensis | reverse complement strand
TCCCCAAGTTCTTCAAAAATACGTTCCAACAATTGAGTTGCACAACGATGGCAATAGTTTGGTAACCAGTGTGCTATATTTTCCTTAGTCTTCCACTTGTAAAAAATGATATCTGTATCGATCGCAAAATATACCACATTATCCACGAAACAAATTTCTCCAATAGCTTTTTGGTAGTCCCTTTCAAAATTCAAATCCGCAACCTCTTCGAATGTGGATAAGATTGTTTCAATTAGCTTCTTTCGGAGTTTTCGTGAAAAGGTAAACCACTGAAATACATTTGAGTCCACTTTTTTCAACTCACCATAGTAGACGTTTATTTCCCGTCCTTCTAATTTTTCTAATTCCAGGACGACTTCCAGTTCGGCACTGTTGCGTTTTTCTGCATCAAGAATGATCTCGTCTTGGAGGATGTTAAGTTCTTCTATCGTAGGAACCACTTCTGTTCGGAAACTATCGACGTCTTCTGTAAGTAGCATGGCCACGTCTTGGAGAATGCTTAGTTGTTCTCTAGTAGGAGCAAATTCTGCTCGGGATCTATTGACGTCTTGTCTAGCTAGAATGGCCCAATCTTGGACAAGTTTAAGCTCTTCCATAGTAGGAACAATTTCTGGTTCGAAACAAGAGACTTTTTCTGCGGCAAGAAGGACTTCCTTTTCTAGACTGCTAAATTTTTCTATCGTATGAAAGACTTCGGGCTGGGCATCCCTACGTCTTTTTTCAATGAATAACAATCGGTTTTCTTCAATGAGTTGCAATTGGTTTTCTTTCCTGGTTCTGAAAAAGTCGAAAACTTCCTCCACCGATTCTAAGTTAATGGTATTTTTCGATCGTAAGTTACACAACTCGACTGCCATAGTAAAAACGATTCTGTTATTGTTTTCCCTGTATTTAACTACGGGTTCGCCAAGCTTCTGTATCTTGAACCCAAAATCCACATTTGTATTCATTATTAAATTAACAATAGATTGAAGCTTATCATGAGTTTCCGGATGTAGCTTCTTTCCACGGAACTCCTTGGGAACATAAAGACTTGGCAGTTTAAAGGCAATCTTCATGACGTTTTTAAGATGGGCAAAATTGATCTGAGCATCTACCGTTGCCCCCTTCGAACCCGTAAACCAATGATTTTTTCTTATAATGTCACATAAAGTTGAAATCACCTTCTGTGCTAACGCGGGGGAAAAATTTAAGTCTCTGACTGCTCCACGATCGTTATCGTTGATCCTTCCTAACCCAGATAGAGGTTTCGTCTTTGGCGGTATTGATGGACCAAAAGGTAGATTTGTATGTGCAGGTTGAACTGTCTTCTTGATTGAATGATGTGTGCTAATTGCGGAATAATACCGGAAGCAACATAGCCGAGACACACCACATGTACGGGATATATGCTTCATTCGCCAGGGTCGTAGAAGGGGGAAGAAGGGGATGCAATCGTGATTTCAGTAAAGATCGATCGATATCGTTATTTGGGAGATTTTTTTTTTTAAAAAAAAAAAAAAAGAAACTGAAAATTTTTGCATATCTACTGCTTGATTGCACCATTAGGTAAATTAGAGCCGGTGCGAAAGTACTAGACTTTTCTTTCTAAACTAGATTAGAAATCTAAGCACCGCCAGCAGGGTTAAGATCGAACCCCACGGCTATCAGAGTTATCATTATCAGGCCAATATCTCTGTAGAAAAATAACTAAACGTGTATAATTTGCAACTGTGTATGACTATATCCTACAAATACAACCCTTCAAGATTCTCTTCTACCTTGTTCTTCAACACTCTTTCTTTGGCAGACTTGAAGTCATCTGCTTTAACTTGCATACGTCTTTCTCTCAACGCTAACAAACCTGCCTCCGTACATATAGCCTTGATATCGGCACCAGATAAATCATCCTTCCCGGTAACTATTTCATCCAAATTGACGTCCTCGGCCAAACTCATTTTCGAGGTGTGGATAGTCAAAATCTTCTTTTTTGTATTTGCATCGGGATTCTCAAACAAGATTTTACGGTCAATTCTTCCTGGTCTGATCAAAGCCGGATCAAGCGACTCTATTTTGTTGGTGGCCATAATGACCTTAATATCTCCTCTGTCATCGAACCCATCTAATTGATTCAATAATTCTAACATCGTTCTTTGGATTTCACGTTCCCCTCCGGAAGTGGACTCGTATCTCTTTGTTCCAATTGCATCGATTTCATCAATGAACACAATGGAAGGAGCATGTTCAGCTGCAATCTGGAAAATTTGACGACATAATCTTGGACCGTCACCTAAGTATTTCTGAATTAACTCAGACCCAACGATTCTTAAGAAGGTGGCACTGGTTTGATTTGCAACTGCTTTGGCCAATAAGGTCTTACCGGTACCTGGTGCCCCATATAAAATAACACCCTTGGGTGGCTTGATACCCATTTCTTCATACAACTCAGGATGCGTCAACGGCAACTCCACTGCTTCTTTGATCTCTTGAATCTGAGATTCCAATCCTCCGATGTCAGAATATGACTCGGTGGGTGATTTGTCAAGCTTCATGACCGACACCATTGGATCGGCGTCGTCTTGTAACACACCCACCACGGCCACGGTTTTATGGTGCAAGAGAACAGAACAACCTGGTTCCAATAAGCCTTTATCGACAAATGACATAATGGATACGTAGTATTCAGAACTTGCAGTGCTAGAAACAATTGCATGATCGTCGTCGATGATTTCTTCCAAAGTACCAATTGCCATTGGGTATCCTCTCAATTCGTCGACTTTCTCTCTTTCTTCAGCTTGTCTTGCTTCTGTTGGTTGGAAAGCCTCTTGGTTGGTAACAAACTCTTCCTCTAACAACAAATGATCTTTGATTCTCTCTAATTTTAATAATTTCAATTTACATCTTGTGTTGGGGTAAACGTTAGGCAATTTGACAGCAGTGTCTGGTCCTCTTCTTTTCTTTTTGCCAAACTTGGATTCCACTGGTGGTTCGTATTTTGGTTTTTCTTTTTTCTTATCATCTTTCTTCTTATTAAGATTATCGCCTCCTGGCATTCCTGAAGGACCTTGACCCATGTTTGCAGTTTGTCAATTGATATGCTGTTGGTTTTGTTTTGGAAAAATCGATATTCGACGATGTAGTAAAATATATAAAGCTGTGTCTACTTTGGGCTAGAGAGAGAGAGAGCGAGAGAGGAACGAAAAATAAAAAAAACTCGCCACCAGAGCGGACTGCTTCACCAAAAGTCGTGTACTTTCGAAACCCGTAGTTCCAAACTGATAGTAGATACACTGAATACCATCAAGTTAGAGTCTTCGGGAAGAATAGATCCTAAGTCATATTTCAGAATACCGAGACATCGCGTATTGATGGTTGGAAGAAGAAAGTCATCGTCAATCTTTTAACAAGTGGCACCGCAAACTCTTCTAAAGACATTTGCCGTACAAATATGCCTATATGGATAGAGATATTAATATAATACAGCAAAGACAAGACACAAATCATGTATTAATAAAACCTTTTCTCCCATATCATGTTTTGTTGTCGTGTATTAAGCTCCTATTAGGTAATTCTTTTTCAAGGTTTAAACACTTTGGAGAGAGATCAGTACAGAGACAGAAAAAAAAAAAGTAGAAACAAAATAAAACCTACACCAATATTAACTAGGTAAGAGAAAGTTTACGTCCATCGCCACATACTGGATACGAGTTGAAGTACCTCCGAAGATCATATTTGAACCATGTCAGGACTTAAGAATCGAGATTTTTCATCACTACGAAGAAAAGGAACTTCTATTGGAGGAGGCGGAAGTTTTAAACCCGTTAATACCTTGGGTAACAGTTCCACAAAGGTCATTCTGGGATCGCTACTACTATCAGCCGAGAAGAATGCTAAAAGCGAATCTAGATTAATAGAGAGCACCACAGTTTTGGGCGATCCGAATAGAAGTTTAGAAAGAGCCCAGAGATGCAGACAGAGATTGAGTGGACTAAACTCTCTACCGTTTGGTTCAGTAGCACGAACAACAATTGCGAAGCCAAATGTAGCGACTGACTGCTATGGCTTAACTATCGACTTAGAAAGTGAAATGTTGAACGGTCCACCGGCTGTGTTTATAGACTTGAGATCCATTCGGAAAGTCAATGGAGATATTTTCCAAACCAGACTTGGCCGTCAGTTATCACTTGGAATATCAAAAAATGGAAAGTATCTTTGTGCCTACAACGGAGGCCACGTTCTACAGGGTTTTGTCATAAACATCGACGACCAGTTGAAGTCGCTATCGTTTGCACTGACTTCCATTATTATTGAACTAAATGGACGTGGAGAAACAATTGTCGCATCGCACTATGGAAATGACAGCCATCTTCGCGACTACTTTCACGAGCATCCATGCGTTAAAGTCGATCCGGATAAAACCTTAGCAGATGGAGCTTTGCAGAAACTAAACAAAAGTGTTGAGGTAATACCCGATATCGTGGACAGTCAAGATGATAATTTTCATGATGGAGAGATAAATGTGCAGGAGACGAATGCCGTAGCTGGAGATACTTGTAGTAGATTGCGTACTCGGCATGAAAAAAAGGCATACTGGGAAAACGTGTCTCGGAACAGTGATGTTGGCGAAGTAGAAGTTATTAATTCAAACGATTCAAATGATACGGAGAGCATGTTTAATCAGGAAGATTACCTTTCCTGGGAGGTTCCCGCTAAGTTTGCGCCAGATTTGCGATACGTGTTTCCTGATGGGAAGTTATTTCGAGTATCGCACAATGACTTTGCAACGTTATACAATAACTCCTGGATCAACGATGCAGTGATGGACTTCTGCATTAAGTATCACATAGAAGAAGCAATTGAGGCTGGCATAGTGAAAAGAGAAGAAATTCACGCGTTCAACTCATTTTTCTATACGAAATTGAATTCAAAGCCAAGAGCCGGTAACGAACCTGATTATTATCAAAATATTAAAAGATGGGTTCAAAAGTTGGAACTAATGTCTATTCCTTACATCGTAATGCCTATTAATGAGAGGCACCATTGGTATTGTTGTATAATCCGGGGACTACCTACCCTATTGGAAAATGCATTATCAAATAAAAAAGAGGAAATGACGTTAGAGGAATTTTCTTTGGAACCTGCAAACGATGAGACTAGCGATAAACCCAAGAAACTGGGAGCCGAGATATTTGTATTCGACTCGTTAGGATTACGCAGGGACAATGTCAAAACACCATTAAAGTCATTCCTAATTGAATATTGCAAAGATAAATATGGCATTGACATTCAGAAGGACCAGCTTCGAGTTATTTCGGCAAGAGTGCCTCGCCAGAATAATTATAATGACTGTGGTATGCATGTGATATACAATGTCAAAAAGTGGTTGTTCAATTTGGACGACTGCGAAGCACTCTGGAGGAAGCACCAACATTCTTTGCAAAGAAACATATTTGTAACGGAGGAGAGGAACAATATGAGGAGGCATTGGATTAATGAATTTTTAATGTTGCACAATAAGCAGCAGATATTGGAACAGAAGACATCAATTTCTGGCTCAGGAAGAGATTCGAGTGCGTCGAACCTTGAGAACGGGGAAGCATACCAAGAGGAAGGAAAAGAAGCACAAGGGAAGAAAGAAGGGGAACGAGATAATGATGATGAAGACGAAGATGACGTGATTGAAATTATCCAAGAAACGACTATTCCGAGTTCTTCGCTGGGGTCGAGTGTTGCTAGTAGAACTCGAAACGCTCGATTTAGAGACAGTGGACGTAAGTTTGAGAATAACTATTTGAACGATAAGTACGAACATTTTATTATTCCAGAATTTGTTATAGACGCGGTGAATGAAGTTCTTCCACAGCGAAAACTACTTTTGGAGATGAACATTATAAAGCATATCGAACAGTTCATCGATAACTCAAGATGGGCAGTTAGTCCGGAAGACACCCTGAAAAAGTTTGTTGAAGAGTATAAGACTATGATGGAAGAATCTGAAAAGCAAAATAGACCAAAGAGTAAAAGTTTTAAAATTGAAGAACAGGTCGCTTCTGGAATAGGGGGCTCAAGTATCAACCCGAGCTCTTTTTTTACAAAACAGTCAAATGGTGGAAGTTCAAAGTTATTTAATGAGGACACAGCAAAGTTCCTAGCAGAAAAATTAATGACTAAGAAGCAAGAGGAATCAGTGAGCTCGTGTTTTGATGCCAATAATACATTTCAAAACGGAAGCCTGTTAGAAGAAAACGAAGTCGTTCAAGATAGCGAACACAACATGGAACAGACAGTTGAACTGGAGACACAATGTACTACAGAAACGGGATCCGTAAGACATGTTACGGCTGATACTGAAATTCAAGAACTTGATGATAGCAGTGATGCCAAATTAGTATTTCCAAACGTCAAGACAACACCGAGTCAAAGAATTACGAGAGCAAAAGACCGTGAGAGGGCAAAAGTATATGTGCTGGTCTTACCGGCTGAAATACAGAATTCTCCAAAGCGAAGACGTCTAGAGTAATAGGATTTTATAGGGTAGAACAATTGGCAATAACGATATAGGCGTATATGAAACGGAAAAAAGTTGTTAGTGCGCACAACGCTTATTTTTATTACCTAACGTACAACTTAAACAGAACAACGAATTAGCGCAGTTTTAGACAACAGAAAATATGAAACAAAAAATAAGAACAACAAAGCCTGAGTTCTTAACAACCGCAACATACTCACTCTCAGTAAGCAAACCATGTCGGAGGAAGCCACACACACCACACCTACAGTATCCGATACTTCGTCACCTGTTCCTCCACCGTTGCCACTTCGAAAATCGCTTGAGATAACGCTGCCTACTTCCCCTAATGGGTTTGATCCACAGAAAAAGCTTCCTGAGCTTCCACTAAGCCCAACTGTGGTCTCTAGTCCTGGACAAATAACGTTTGATTTAAATGATTCAGTTTCGCAAATAACCGCGGTCAGACAGTGTGAGATTTACAATTCGTCTCAATTAAATGAAAATTCGGATTTATTCGTTAACCAGAGCTGGAGCCAGGGGGTGATCAGAGCCAAATTGAACAGCTTGGAGTCCGGAAATGAAGGAACAGATTATTGGGTGGGCTTGATTGAAGATTATAGCAACCAATTTTTAAGGAATAAGGAAATCGGTCAATTGGAAAAGGAAATATTGAAAGGAATCCCAGATAGAATCAGATATTTTGTGTATTTGAAGACGTTGGTGATCAGACAAAAGCTCAATTCGAAAGAAACTTTCCCCAGTTTGTTGACAAGGGCAAGGCAATGCAGAGATGAATACATTGAGAACTTGAACGTTGAATCAAAGGGAAGAGAGGTATTGATGGTGCTTAATTATTACATCAACGAAATATCCAACAGCAAGGCAGAAATTGAAAGTACTCAGGAAGAAGTTCACCAAGACTTGGTACAGGTTTCTGTTAGTAGATTTGCCATTAATGCGTGCAGTTTGATTTGCACGTTCCCGGAGGTTTCCCAGGAAGATATATTTTATTTGTTGCTTAAATTCAACAGATTGTTTTCAGATTTGAATAAGGATGAATTTTTTTACAAGATCAGCAGATCGTTGGAAGATGAACTCTTTGATGCGTTTAAACACATTAGTGTGCAAGGAATTAACTTGAGTACGTTGTACAGAAACATTGCCGTGCAATTTTTCAACAGCGAATTGCTTGGCCTAGCAACTTGCTTACAGATCCTTGATTTTGTTGTTTTTGAAGGGTTTGATTTCGTTCTTCGATTAATATTATCTTTGTTTAACAGTAATACGTCTAAGATTATGGAGTTGGACGGTGATGATTTGCTTCGCTTTCTTAGTTCACTGGAATTTCTAACTGATGTGGGTGTCAGTTTGTCGGATGCGTTAGCGCAGGAACCAAAGATTATACAGTACGAGAATGAGTTTTACTTGATAAATGCCAATTCGTTGAGTAATAACACCAACGAATTGAGCAACTTAAAAGAGGTGAATGTGGAGTTATTAATTAAGTCAAACGAATTAAGAAGAAAGATTGACAGCTTGCAAGTGACACATAGTGAAATATCCAGCCAAAGTGAGCAGTACACCAAAGATTTGGATCAAACCCGAAATGAAAACTTAAAATTGATTGAAAAGCAGGCTACATTGCAAGAGAAATATCAACACTTGACCATGGCGGAGAATTTGAGTAACACCATTAAAGCAAACGAGGAGTTTTCCCAGAGAAACGAAGAATTAGAACTACAGATTGTAACGTTGAAGAAATCCATAGAAGAGAAGAAGTCGAAATTGGCTAAAGTTAAAGGGTAGCACGTGAGGTAAATGTAATCGCCTGATTTAGCTGTGCTAGTACTAGATCTCGGAGAAAGGGGAGAACCAGAAAAAAAAATAATAATACACACAAATAACTACCTCCATAGTCAACCCATTTTTTTTTGTTTTTTTTTTTTTCTGCATGATTTTTCATTTGCCTACTTTTCTGAATTCTCTATATATCAACACATAGTTTAATGGAATCTACAAATAAAGAGCAAACAATTGGGATAGTTGGTGCTGGCTTAGTTGGGTGTTTGGCAGCTTTGGCATTTGTGTCTAAAGGCTATACTGTGACTTTGTTTGAACTAAGACCAGATCCAAGAACAGTCGATCTTAGCCAACGAAATTTGCGATCCATTAATTTGGCTGTTAGCAATAGAGGAATTAAAGCGTTGAAGTATGTTGATCCTGATATGGCCGAACGAGTATTGAAGCATATCATTCCCATGAAAGGAAGAATGATTCACGATATCACTGGAACGAAACAGGAGTCGCAAGTTTATGGATTGAACGGGGAATGCATTAACTCCATTGACAGATCCTTTTTGAACAACTGTTTGTTAGAAGAGTTGGATAACTCTAACGCCAGGATATTGTTTAATCACAAATTGGTTAAATTGGATAGCAAGAACAGTTCAAAGATGACATTTATTGACAGCAAGGGAGAACCCCAAGTGTTTGAGTTTGATTATGTCATTGGATGTGATGGTGCACATTCCCAGTTCAGATATCAATTGCAAAGAGGGATCAGAATGGACTATTCTCAAAAATACATTGACATGCAGTATTTGGAATTGTACATCCCACCCAGTAGCGATCCAAGCAACAAGTTCTCCATTGATGCCAACCATTTGCACATCTGGCCAAGACATAATTTCATGTTGATTGCGTTGGCAAATCAAGACGGTTCGTTCACGTCAACATTCTTCAGTCCCTGGTCTGTCATCGAAGGAATCAAGTCCAGTGGTGAGTTTTTGCAGTTTTTCCAGTACAATTTCCCAGACGCCTATAAGCTTATTGGAGAAGAAAGTTTGGCTCGGGCTTTTGATTCTAATCCAAGGGGTTCTTTGATGCAAGTCAGTTGTTATCCCTATAGTAATGGTAAGGGAATAATTTTGGGGGATGCGGCACATTCTATGGTCCCATTCTATGGTCAAGGGATGAATTGTGGATTTGAAGACGTTAGAGTATTAATGGAATTGATTGATGTAAACAATGGTGATATAGAAGCTGCGTTCACCCAGTATTCCGCTAGTAGGAAAGCTGACCTTGACGCTATTTGTAAATTGGCCTTAGACAATTATTATGAAATGTCATCGAAAGTTGTCAATGTGGGATACTTGATAAAAAAGAAATTAGACTACACTTTGGGCCGGGTTTTCAAGAACAAATGGTTGCCGTTGTACACCATGATCTCCTTCAGAGACGACATTCCATACTCTAGAGCAATAGAAATTGAAAAAATGCAATACCGCATCTTGAATGGTGTGCAAATGGGTATTGTGGGTAGTGTTGTTGTGTTGGGTTTGGTCAAACTCAGTCACTACTGGAACCGTGGTTAAGTATATATACAGAAGGTCGTGCATAAAATTAATGATATATTTAGTACAACTAATTTTTTTTTTTTTTTTCATTTCTTTTTCTTCACTCTACTTTCGGCACTGAAAAATTTTTGCCCACACAAAATTATTTCTTGTTGGAAAATACTTCTCCATCTCTTGATACCATCATTCCATCCTACTTGTAAATAGTATCCCTTTTTTTTAATTTATTTATTTATTTCATATCTGTTGTTGTTTGTATCAGTTAATTTCCCAACGCCGATCCCGTTTTTTTTTTTAATAATATGTTGAGATCCACAATAATAAAGAGAAACCCGTTGTTAACTTCAACGAATACTACCGTCGGCCCATTTGTATTATCTGCCACAAGATCATTCCATTACACCCCGATCAATCTTAATGAGAAACCTCCATCATCTGACTCCCCTTTGAAAGTCTTTTTCGATACATTTAAAACCGAAGTTAAGAAATCAAACGAGTTGAAAGAAAATATCAAAGCTTTGCAAGATGAATCTGGTAGAATGGCAGAGTCTGAAGCTTTTAAGAAGGCCAAGGAAGCGTACGCAAAGGCACAGTTGGGAAGCACTGCTGCCGGGAAAGTTTTGAAGAAAGGTGCCGAAACTGTAGGTGATGTTGCTTATAAGGCATGGGAGTCTCCAGTTGGTAAAGGTGTGAGAACCGGTGTCAAGGTGACAGCGGACGTAGCCGATAAAGCCTTTGAACCAGTTAGACAAACCCAAGTTTACAAAGATGTTTCCGAAGTCATTGATGATGGTTCATCAACCTCGTATGGTGGATTTTTGACCAAAGAACAAAGAGAAACGTTGAGAAAGAAGGAGTTGGAGAGAAAAAAGAAGCTTGGTTACCAAGGACCGGTCAGAGAAAATGAAGAAGCTGGCGGGGCCTTGGTTGCCACCGAACATAAAGCCACCGGTCCAACTGTCGGAGAAAAATGGGAAGACTTCAAATTGAAATCTCCAGTGGGACGTGGGGTTGCGTATTTGCAAGAGAAATGGGAAGAATCGGAAAACGGTTTGATTGCCTTGATACGTACCATCATTGAAAAAGTCACTGGTTTCTTTTCTGAAACCGAGCAAGCAAAAGTTGTCAGACAATTGAAGTTGATGGACCCATCGTTCAGACTCACTGATTTCCAAAGGACTTTGACAAACTACATTGTGCCAGAAGTAGTGGATGCCTATGTGAAGAATGACACCAATGTGTTGAAAGAATGGTTGAGTGAAGCTCCATACAATGTGTGGGAGGCCAACAACAAACAGTTCATACAACAAGGACTTTTTTCCGACAGTAGAGTGTTGGATATTAGAGGGGTTGAAATTGTCACCTGTAAGAGCTTGCAACCAAATGATGTGCCGGTAGTTGTTGTGAGTTGTAGGGCCCAAGAAATCCACCTTTATAGAAAAGCCAAAACCGGGGAAATTGCAGCTGGTACGGAGGACCATATCCAATTGAGTACTTACGCAATGGTTTTGACCAGAATCCCAGAAGAATTTGACAACAAGACAACCGAGGGTTGGAAGATTGTGGAATTTGCTCGTGGTGGATCCAGACCATTCCACTAGGAGTAATACATACATACATACTTGTATATACAACCAGTTTAGCACATAATACGACACACACACACACGCACAGTGAACCTGATTATCGCACGACTCTAATCATACAGTGAAACTTTTTTTTTTTTTCAGTTGTTTCGGTTTCACAGAATGGAATTGAATTGAACAACGAGATCAATCCTGTATCAGTCAGTGCGAACAGAAAGAAAAAAAAAAAAAAAAAAAAAAA
>JAKTVH010000178.1:0-11685 GCA_030557105.1 Candida frijolesensis | reverse complement strand
GAAGGTGATCAAACTCAAACCAAACACTCAAAGAAGAAAACTACGTAAAGTGGTGGTATCATCACGACTGAAACAACCACGACCACGACCACAATTGCAACAGGAACCGGAGAATGACAGTGAAGAGGAATCTTCAGAGTGTTTTTTATGTCCCAACAATCTACAAGATTCGAGATTTAGTTCATCTTCTTTGTTCGAACTATTGAAGACCGATATGGAACCATTAGAAGTTCACAGATTGTGTGCCAACATGTTTCCTGAACAATTGACCTACAACCCTTCCACCAATACAGTCACAGGATTAGGCAACATTACCAAACAACAAATGAAATTGCAATGTTCAGTATGTAAACAACGAGAGGCAGGAGCATGTTTCCAATGCAATTTCAAGAAGTGTACTCGTGCATTCCATGGAAGTTGTGGATTGTCTGATGGAGTCAAGTATCTGTTTGAAACAGGACAAGTATTTTGTAAATATCATAGACATGCCATTGACAACCAAGAGGCGACAGATGATGGACAAGGTTTGATTAAAATGATTGAAGTTGGATCATTCATTCAATTTACTTTCAATAAGCGGGTATTTGCTGGTCAAGTACTTAATTTTCATAAAGATTCACCGTATTTTGTTGATGTCGCTGTGTATCCCTTGGGTAAAGACGTTATTGAAGTTCCAATAGAGAATATCATCAATCCAAATGCCCAATTTATCAATCAACAAAATGTGCTTAATTATTTAGGGACATCTTCCTCCTGAGCTACCAATTTAACAGGGATCAGTATTATTTTGTAAATATATAATAATTATTTTTTTTTTTCTTGTTTTACGCGTAATGAAGAGACCACACATAAAAAAACAAAGGAACTAAATATTGTACTATCAAAAAAGTGTCAATGACTCTTGTGATATATATTCCATGCCACGCAGAAGAAAGAAGATCAAGGTTGAAGTAATTGAATCGTCATTCGATGAAGAAATATCTTCTGAGTCTCAAGATCTGGAAAATTTCGATCATTGGTCAGTACCTAAAAGTCAAAGGCAAACCCAATCTCAATCCGCTCGAGCATCACTGGGCCAGGCATCACTGCAACGATTCCCGTCATTCACTTCGTCATCTGAATCACTTGACTCCCAGCTACGACACACGCAACAACTGAAACAGGGTAGAGAAGAAACAGATGACGGAGATCAGGTCATATCACAACAATGGATAGATAAATATCGACCGAGGCATGTTGCGGACATATGTATAAATCCCACCAAATTGAAACAAGTCAAAGATGCCCTTGTGTCCATGATCAACCACACTTCTAGAGCCAAGATATTGGTGCTTAGTGGCCCTTCAGGATGTTCCAAATCAACCACCATCAAACTCCTTGCGGATGAACTACTATCGTTGAATCATAATCAACCGGACATAGGATTGGAATTGGAATTGGAATTGAACAATGGAATGTTTGATTCTAAAATTGTTGAATATAATGAACTGGAAGATTTTCTGAAATTCTTACAAGAATGTAAATATAAAACAGGAAGTGTGGTGTTAATTGAAGAATTACCTAATGTTTATCATCAAGAGACGTTGAACAAATTTCGAGAGAGTTTGAAAAATTGGATATTCCAAGATATCTCAAACTTACCACCCGTGGTCATCTGTCTAACTGAAATTGAATACAATCAACATCAAGGAGATTATGATGGAGATAATCAATTTTTCAGGAATAGTTATAGCATCGAGAATAATCTTACGGTGGATACGTTGTTAAGTAAGGAGATTTCCAAATTGGACCAAGTTGAAATCATCAAATTCAATAAAATTGCACATAAATTTCTTAAAAAAACCGTGAATAAAATAATCAAAGATGAACATTTGATCAATCGTCGTATTTCACTGAAACAAGTGAATGAGTTTCTTGATTCAATTTTCAAAATTGGTGATATTCGATCAATTATTCACAATCTTGAAATATGGAGTAAAAATGCCAAATTGAAAACCAACAGCGGGGGATTATCCATGGATTCCTATCTTCGAGAAAACCAAATCAATTTGTTTCATGCCATGGGTAAAATCTTATATTCTACCACCACCATCAGCAATACCAAAGAAGACGATGTCGTTGATTTCAATTCCATTGAACAAGTATTGAATCAATATCCTGGTAAAAACAAAGAACTATTAAACTTGGGGATCCTTGAAAATTATCACATATGTAATGATTCCCACTATGATATAAATCTCGCCAGTAATCTTGTTGATGATTTAAGCATGAATGATATCTTGACCCTAGGTGATGTTGGCATTCGGTCTACCAGAGTTAATTTAAGAAAGATTGTCAAGTCAGGTGGCACTAATAAATTGAAGATGAAATTTCCTCGACATTTCAAAATGGTTAAAATGATAACCAAGACCACCAATCAGATTAATTCATATCGAAGATACATAAATCCCAGAAATTCTTTTCAAAATTTAAATCTAATTGATGGATATTTGATGCCGATGATTTACAACCAACAACGAAGTGGTGGGTTTAGATATAATCGATTAGGTGGGAAATTTCAAGAGATATATGCTGATGAAGATATACCTGTTGTTGAAGAAGAAGGAGAGCTGGGGACTGTTTATGAATATGATCAATTTGAAATCGATATTCGAAACAAAATCAAGGAAGAATTAGATATTGGTAACTCTGATATCTCTGATGACGACGAGTTAAATGATCCAATTGAAGATTCAGAGGATAATCGTGATGATGACGTGGACGACGACGACATTTTCCTGAGCGATTCAGAATTAGATTTATTATTAACTCAAGGTAATATTTGACACAATAATATACACATACACATAACATTTAAGCACTTTTTTTCTCTCTAAGCTTCTAATGCATGTTCAAAGAATTTTTCATCATCTTCAAGGTTTTCTTTAATGATATCCAACCCACCTTGGAACTCTCCATTAATGTACAATTGTGGGAAAGTTGGCCAATCGCTAAATGTTTTCAAGCCTTGTCTTATGGAATCATCTTTCAAAATATCAAAGAACCCAAATCTAACTTGATGTTCTCTCAATATAGCAACCAATTGTCTTGAAAATCCACATTGTGGAGAACTTGGTGATCCTTTCATAAACAACATGATTGGAGCTGCTTTGGTCAATTTATCCAATCTTTCATTCAATGCATCTTCGGATTCTTCCACCGAACTAGCAGCAGTAGGGGCAGCAGGTGCAGAATTAGTATTAGTACTTCCCATCAGTTCCTTATTTGCATTATTTGTAGATTCTGTGGTGCTGTTATTGGTCTTGTTGGAGAATTGTTCCAAAGCTTGAATGAATTCCTTAGGATCAGCACCTGATAATTCTTTAAATATGGTTTGGTTTCTAATCAAGATAAAGAAAGGCACCGCGTTGACTTCAAAAATCTCACTAATTTCCAGTAATTCTTCAGCATTAATACTCAAGAACAAAACATCTTGGTTGGATTCATGGGAGTCAGCAACGGTTTTGTAAACTTGATTCATCGAAGTACATGGCCCAGCCCATGGTGTGTGGAAATAAAGCACTATTAACTTGGATGTGTCGGATTTGGTAAGTTCAGTGAATTGCTCTTCCGATTTAATTTCAATCACTCCCATAATTATTCTTCTGTATTTTGGTACTGATGATGAGTAAAGTGGTTATTCCCAACTGTGGATTCGTTCCTTTTTCTCTCCTTCTCTTCTTAGATGACCGAATCGGGGTGGAATGAGTGCGGAAATTTCACTGCTTCTTGGTGGTGGTGCTCACACACACACACACACACACGACAACCACTCACAGAAAACAACAAGAAAAAAAAAAAAAAAAGCACCATATTGCACGTGAGTTTGGTCCACGTGAAAAGTTGCAAAAAATAATTATCTATTACATGTATTCTATATATCTCTTTCTATACAATCGGATTAACTGATGCAACATAAGTAGGATGATCATCGGTACTTATCGACAGGTCATTATCTATAGTTTGGTTTCTTAAATCTTTTTCCCATTGACTTTCGTCATTGATATTCTGGTATCTTGGATACATGTTTGGGTTTTTGTATCTAAAATTTCTAATAGCACTAGGGAATAAATCAATACACCACATGACCAATAACAACCCATACCAGAAGGAAATCAACCATTCAAATATGGCTGATTTTGAATCCTTGTCTTGTCTCATATATGTACCAAAACAAATAGCAAATGCCAATGCACAACACAACCAAATCAACTTCAATAAAAACGAGATGAAGTAAAGATTCGAAGTTCTGCTTTTACCGAATATCACTTGATCATGGACGGGGTCTAATTTTTTGGGGTTGAGTCCGAATATGCAAGAAATGGCGAAATCACAAACACAAGCAAAGAAACAAAAGGCGATGAATATCCCCACCATGGAGATATGAACACTATGGAAACTATTGGTATTGAAAATCGCCACGAACAAAATCCCCAATTGTCCACATATGGCACAGACAATACTGGCAATAGCTAATCTTGGCTGATGTTTGGAAATATAAGGTTGAATTTTCTGTGCCTTACGTAAATACAACCCCATGACAAGGGTGCCGACAAAAAAAATCGCTTGGAATCCAGTACAAGATATGAATAATGGCTGTAGATTGGTGGCACCAATATCGGAGATATACACGGGGTTTTGGTAGTTGCCGTTCATGAAGGAATATATGGGTCGACCTTGGGCTCCCCAACAGGCCAACATGGCAATCAACATCCCCCACCATACTATTAATGCTATTATGGGGATCAAGTAGTAATGTATTATTTGAAATCTAATGATTGGTTTTGAACGTGCCATGGTGATGGTTGTCTATGATGATTTAGAATGAAGATAGGTTGACAAGATGATGAATAATAATGGTGTAAATATATAACGAGAAAAAAATTTTCGAAGGCTTTTTGTGAATAAGATTGCTGCAATTTCGTGTGTTAAAATATAAAAAGCAATCCTAGGACATATGTCAGCGTACATATATATGTATATATATATATATTCTCTAAGAGAAGACCTACTATTGTTGTTTTTAACTTGCTGCGAGGAATGCTAAGGCTTAACAACGGCTGTGTTTCAAAGGAGTTCAACGAGAATGGTCAATGATGGCGTGTTTAAAATACCCAGCCATGATATAATGGATTATTAACATTGCACCGGTGGTATTCCAGTTCTCGCTGTTTGTGTAGAATTCGGAAATCGGGGGAATCGGAGAACGGAGAAGGGAGAAACGTCACAGTCTCGCGATGCTAAAAAAAAAAAACAACGGCAGTACAATAAAAAAAAAAACTATCTCGTTATACAGCCGGCGATTTACACAAAGAGAGCAAAAAGGATTACTAACGGCCTGGAACAACCGGATAATAAAAAAAATTGCTTTCCGGTTGTTGCTTGGACTCAGTCACACGACAAAAAGAAGAAGTGCTGCGTAAAGTGTCATACGCAAGGAGAGAAACCAGGCTGTGAAAAAAAAGAAGCAAAGTTAAACCAGCAAGTAACCCCCAAGCTGTCAGGCTGTGTGTATTGGTATTTGGAGAAGATATAAAACAAAGGGTTTATAAGACGTTTGTCATGTCAGCTTATGCCTCCTCCTCTTTTATCCCCTCTACGGAATTTCAAGCACAACGCTTGCTTTGCTATGTTTTCAGCAGAAATGAATCACAAGAACACGAAGTTGTTTAAGCAAGGATAATTAGTCGTTGCTACGTTCCATTGCTATTTCCCCATGTTTTTTCGTTCTTTGTTTCTTTGGTTTTTTTTTTTTTTTTGACACGTTGACGGGATCCTCAACTGGGATTGGCGATCATCGGTCCCCCCAAAAAGTACATATAACAAAGGACCACATCAACAATAGGCCAATTGGTTGCGACTGATCTATAACAATACAGGTCCTCCAACAACGTGAAACGAATACAAAAACTCATGAAGTTTTTAATTCAAGTTCGGCTCGAAAAGTCTCAAAAGTCATTGGTTTGTTTCACTTTGATTTGATTGGCTTCATTTTGCCTTTTACATTGTAATTTCAACTTACACATAATGCCTACTCCATTGTTGCAATTCTCTTCGGTTTTTTGCAAAACTTGTCTCTATGCATTCTCTCTAGTGACGTGATTTGACCCCGATGTGACATTGACTTGTCAAACTTTACCATTCTATTGGCAATGACTGAGTTTTCCATATTCGGAAGCACAACGTTTCCATTCTATAAAAACAAAATAAAAAAACGCGCAACGCGCAAAACCGGATCTGTTACATGGGAAAAAAAAAAATAGAATACGAAGGAAATTCTGTCCATAAAAATATAGTCACATGGGTAGTTATGTTATGTTAAAGGATAGGATCGAATTTGGGATAATTGCAACTACTGAAATCAATTTAACGTCCATGTATTCAATAGTGGATTTCCATTGGCAATTATCAGTATATTATCCGTTGTCATGCTGAATCTGGTAGTTATTTCTCATTCTTCTTATTGATCTTTCCTTGGTATTGCTGCAAATAATTTTTTTTTTACTATCAATTTCGTTACCAAATTTACAAAAAATTGACAACGAAGCTTGCATCCTACAAAAAAATATAGCTTTATTGTAGATGTAAGTCAATTGTTCATTTCTTCTATTGTTTGGGCTATTTAGTTTCCTCTGGAAGTGCTACTCTACGCTGGCTATCTACAACTGCAGCATTTCGCACGTGGGGGGTTATAAACTACTAATCTTTAATATACTACTTGATTGACTCCGTTTCTTGTAACTCACCGATGCAATTCTCAACGAAAGGACCAACCAAACTAACTGGTAACAGTTTGAAAACCGGAAGCAGTAACCGTTTAAGGTTTATGGGAAATCGAAACAGGAATTTATTCTCTTGGTCATTTTTTTTTTTTTACCAAGAAATTTCCTTTCTCAGTTCTGCCTTGATTTACGAATTCGGTGTTTCCCGTTGATCATTCTATATTTGGTAGCCTAGACTTCTTTTTTATTTAGGAAATCAAGCTTTTCGTTGGTTGCTTAGTTAGGTTACATAAATTCAAGCATAATACAGAGTGCAACGCACATAACAATGCAAAAATAGTTTTAGAATTTCAAATGCAGAGTGAGTGAGTGAGAGAGTGTCAGAGAGACTAAATGTATGACAGAGAATCTAAAAAAAAAAAAAAAAAAAAAAGAAGACAACATACTTGATATTTGATCAGTCAGTGAATAATACAATGTAGAAAACATGAAACCCGTCTCACATCTTTTTTTGAACTGACTATGTGTTTAATCTGCAACGAATTGAAACGAAACATGCAAAAAAAGGTATTAGTATTTTTTTTTATTTCTTCTAGCCAGCCATTTTTCAAATAATTTAATTAATACATGCAGAAGAATATACCAGGCTGAGAAGGGGTGGTCGATCCGTTAAGTTTCGTCCTGGAGTGGATGATCTCCAATGCAAGTCACCGTCTGCCTCGGCCTTACGTCGTCTTGTGTTGTTGTTTCTTCGTGCATTAGGAGCGGATGTTTATCTTTGCCCCCCTCGTCACACGATGCAATGTAAGAAACCAAAATAAAATGCAATAAAAAGTTGCAAAATTGGGTTGTAAGTACCCATAAGCAAAAATTTCAATGAGTGGATTTTTTTTTATTTCTTTATTTCTTAGTCAAAAAAAATAACCAATGCAATAAAAAAAAGACTGGAACAATACAAACAAGCACTTCAACCCATCTTCAACCCAATCCCAATCAATCTCCAATGATCGACGGTGAACAATAGAAAAACCAAAAATTTCAATATCACAAAATATAAAATATCTAACAAGAAAAAGTAATGTACCACACAACATTCAATTTCCCAATGGGTTATGGTTTTCAATAGTGTTTCGTCTCCCTTTCATTCTACTGGAATCATTCTTCCGTTTCCATTGCATCACCTACATAACCCTCGTACGTATTCACACACACACACACACTTTATTTGTGTATGGTTATTATACTTTTCCTTTTTTTTTCTTTATTATTTATTGGCTGAACAAGGGGGGGAAAGGGGGGTGAATTGAAAAAAGGGGGGGTGAGAAAAGATTGAGAGATAGAAAGAGGGAATTTAATTATTTTAAGACATTGAGCATTGTCAAAAGAACAGTATGAATTTTTAATACTTTGAACGAAATGCAAAACTAGAAGAAAAGAAGGCTTATTGTTTTGCTCTATTGTCAAAATTTTTTTTTTTTTGTTTTTATTGTCTTGAAAGAAAAGTTTGTATTTGCCTGTTACGAGAAATGTAACCAAAGTGAATTAAAAATGAGGTCATGGGTTGCTTCTTGATTCCATCGTGAAATTGAAATTGAAATTAAAATTGAAATGAAACGAAACGAAACGTAACACACGGAATTATGTGGTTAACTCCGGAGCATTTCAAAAGATTCCCTCTCTCTCTGTGTTCACAAATCCTAATTATAAAGGCTAGATTTACAATTTTTTAGAGTTGTTTCATTAGTAGCTACATAACCCAGGAAACTATTTCCTTCCCGTTCCCTTTGGAATATGCCTAGTTATCCCAAACATGAGCCCATGGTAAAAACAAGGCAAAACAAGGCAAAGGCAAAGGCAACAAGAAAGCATATGAATTGGATATAGTTTCGTAAATGAGAGTGTGAATTGTTCGGGAATCCGGTATTCCTACAATTGTCCGGAAATTCGACAAATGATTACGTAAAAGTAATAAACCTCGTTATTACTTGTTCAAAAATGGTAAGTAATAAAAATAAAAAAAAGGAACATCAGGGAGTAGGAGGCGATGAGGTTATTGGAAAAAAAAAAAAATAATGGTAACAATAATGGTGCAGTACCAAGCAACCGTCTTTCTTTTTTTTTTGTTTTTTTTTTTTGCAATTAGTTTTGTGTGGGTCTAATTACGTTTTCTTTACTGCGGGAAAATGATTTTTTAGACAATTGCATGATCTGTATCAGTGTGTCTTAATTCTGTGTTCCATCATCAATTGCTTTTGCTTTTTGTTTTTGCTTTTGCTTTTTGCATTCTGTAGATCAATTTCCGTTCCTATTCTTTTGCAGATACTAAATATGTTACAAAGTAAAAATCATCGATATAACCCTGCCCCCACTCATTATGAACTTGCTCATACAAATTTTTTTTTCTTAAATTGCCTATGATTATGCACGCGGAATTACAGAACCTAAGACAAGACCCAACAAGACAAGACAATGACCGGTTGTTGTTTTTTGTATTGTGCATGTCGACTATTCTCTTTTACTTGTTCGTAAGGCATGAGAAATAGAGTTGATATGCCTTCAATATTGATTTGCAATAATTTTTCAATATTTTATCAAATATTATATTGTATGATTTTTTGATAATAACGCAATATAATATATCTTGCAGGAACACTTTTTTTTATCTGTTCGTTTTAGTTTTTGGTTTTGGTTTTTAGTTTCGGATTTTTAGCTGTGTGATTTTTTTGCTTGGATGAATATTTTTAGATTTTGCAGTTTGTTTCCTCTCTGGTTGATGCTAGTACTAACGAGAAAGCGGGAAAGAGAAAGAGAGAGAGACAGAGACAGAGTACATGTGCATATATGTATAGATTAAGATGTTGCAGAATCTGTTCAGTTATTTATTATTATCGCTATTGTTCTTTTGTGCGTTTCATTCATGGTTCTGCACTTTCTATTTCTCTTGTTCCGTTCTTTGTTCTTTCCAATTTCGTTTAGCTTCGGTTCTGGTTCGATTGACATACCCTGAGTTGAGTTTAGTTGGGATTTACCATGGGCCCACGCACCAGGCTTGGCTCTTGGGGGGTTGTTGTTGTTGTTGTTGTTGCTGTTCTCATTTGGTAGGTGATTGACATGACAATCTGCATACAAAACAATTGATGCAAAATGGAGAGAGACATACGAACAATTTATGCAAATCAATTTGATCATACGAATAAACAACAACAAGTCCACTGTCAATCTGATTTCTGAATTTCCATTGTCTTTTACAAAAAAAATTGGCTAGCTACTAATACTATCGACTAACCAACTACTAATTAATCCTCGCTCTTTCGTCTCCCGAGATTTGCTTTTGCATATAAATTTGTTAATCAACAGGTTATTGTCTAATTCCGGCAAGAACGCGTAGTACTTGACAAAAAAAAAAAAAGAAAGAACCAAACACTTAACGATTTGCTCATAGACACTCTCCACCCTCTATCTTCAGTTCAGTGCAGGTCATTTCATTTCATTTCGTTTCATTGCAATTTCAGTTTCTATTCTTGTCGGTAAGCCTGTGGTATTGTTCTTTTTAAGATTTATGTAACAAAAAGAATCAACAGCACAGAAAACGAGAAATAAATTTTTTTTTAGCAATTTAATGTTTCATTGGTAATGTAGGCAAAAAAAAAAGCATAAATGTGGAATCATGTATAAAAATGCATAAAACTAAAAACAAAAAAACAAAAATACAAAGCGGAAACAACCTAACGGAACGGAAACTGAAGTGTACGGAAGAGAACAAGGAAAATGGGATTTGGGGAATATGGGATGTACAATGTAAGATGAACTAAAAAGCTATTACCCAAACAAAGCTATTCATTTTCTTTTATGCTAAAAAGTCAGCATTTTAGGATCAGATCATAAAAAGAAAAATAACTTTACCGCGAAACTAAAAAACTTCATCACGACCACCCACCAGAGAACAATGAAACAGATGCAAAATAAAAAAAAAAAAAAGAATTTCTTGTTTCCCTACTGACTTCCAACCAATAAAAGATTGGAGAGTAATAATTCTCTCTTTGTATTGGCACATAGCAAAGGTTATGTCTTTGGGTATTTTTGCACGACTAGCATAAAACGCTAGTAGTATTAATTTAACTGCGCGACAAAAGTAACAGGAGATGCAGTGTCAGTAAAGTGTCGTGTGTCTACCAGCAGAAAAATTATTGAAGGATCATCGGGATTGTCTTTCACTTTGCTAAAAGAAAATACCAATAGCCTTTTTTTTTTTTATTTTAACAGAAACACCACAAATATCACAAATGCCACTAAATAAGATAAAGTCATAACCGAGTGGGAATTAGAAAAAGAGTAAAACACACTTTGATGATCAATTAATAGAAGAAAAAAAAAAGAAAGAAAATTAATGTAACTAATGCAAAAGAATGCAAAACCCACCACCCACCACCACCACCACCACCGCCTACCACGCTCTCTGGCACAAGCGCACAAACCAGAACTACAGAACTACAGAACCACCGACCCAGAGAGCCAGAATCAAAAAATGGGCAAAGTTTGCTTGTGAAACATGTAGATTTAATTAAACACACTCTCACACACACAAACGCTTTCTGTCTTGCTTTTTCTGTTTAACACCTACATTTACATTTACACTTGCGCTTGCGCTTGTGCTTACAGTTACACTTGTAGTTGTATTCTCTATTCATCCCTTTCATTCATGACAAAGCTATCATGTGGGTTTCTTTCTTGTTATTGCTATTGTTATCGTCATTGTCGTCTTTCGCTTGTCTGATGAAGGCAGAGCTCAGCATCGCCTGTTGTTAACACCTTCCCTTACTATTTTCTTTTGTTTATTATTCTTCTCTAGACTTTTGCGCTGCCCTGCTTTGCCCTGGAAATATTAGCGGATTTTTTTTTTTTTTTTTTTTAAAAATAATCCTGG
>JAKTVH010000177.1:0-11714 GCA_030557105.1 Candida frijolesensis | reverse complement strand
TTCAAACTACTATCTTTCAATTCTTGATCAATCAGCCATACCCCTTCGCCTTAACTACTGCAAATGTTTGACATTAAATCCATCATTCGTCCGAATATCTTAACTTTGGAGCCTTATAGATGTGCAAGAGATGATTTTAAAACCGGAATTTTGTTAGATGCAAATGAAAACACCCATGGTCCGGCTATTGCTTCCCCAGACGACACAGAGTTGAGCTTGGAATTGAACAGATATCCAGATCCTCACCAACACGAATTGAAACAACAAATAATTGACTTTAGAGAAAAACATCCTAACAAGTATGCTACTGAAAAATTGACCGTTGAAAACTTGTGTCTTGGAGTGGGATCTGACGAGAGTATTGATATGTTATTGCGTTGTGTCTGTGTGCCAGGCAAAGACAAAATGTTGATTTGTCCTCCAACTTACGGTATGTACTCCATTTGTGCAACGGTGAATGATGTTGCAATAGAAAAAGTTCCTTTAACAGTTCCGGATTTTCAAATCGACATTGAAGGAATACTTTCCAAAGTAAGTTCCGACCCAAATATTAGGCTTTTGTATTTAACTTCCCCTGGTAACCCCACTGCTAAATTGATCAATGTCGATAGTATTATTAAGTTGTTGGAAGAGCTGTTAAAGGTTTGGCAAGGGTTGATTGTCGTTGACGAAGCCTATATTGATTTTACAGATGCGGGATCATCCATGAGCACATTGGTCAACCAGCACCCTAATTTGGTTGTTTTGCAAACTTTATCAAAGTCGTTTGGTTTGGCAGGTATCAGATTGGGTATCACCTTTAGTAGCCAAGAGTTGAGTTGGTATCTCAATGCGATGAAATACCCTTATAACATCTCATCTTTAACATCTAACATCGCCTTAAAGGCAACCAACCAGGGATTAAGTATTATGGAAGGTTATGTTTCCAAAATAATAAAGCAAAGAGACTGGGTGTTACAGAAATTGTTGGCCATGAAGTATGTTGGTAGAAATATTGGTGGGTTAAATTCGAACTTTATCTTGATTGAAATCTTGGATAAAACCGGTGAACCTTCCAATGAAGTTGCAAAAGAATTGTACAATACTTTGGCCACCGATAATTCAATTGTTGTGAGATTCAGAGGAAGTGAATTGAACTGTACCGGTGGGTTGCGAATCTCCATTGGAACTGAAGAAGAGAATGAAAAATTGATAACTAGATTTGAAACCGTTTTGAACGAAATAAATAAGTGAGTAAGTAAACAGTTAATATAGATAGTGTACGACAAAATAAAAAACTACAAAATGTCGTGCGAGTAGTTCTCACAACTTCTTGAACTCCAAGTAAGAAAAAGTGTAAAAAAAAAAAAAAAAAAATTTTCATTCTCTCCAATAAAACACAGGTTACGACAACAGCATAGCTATGGCAAGACAGAACTTTATTGGGATAGTCCTAACCCAAGGTAAAATGGCCAAAACGGTCAAAGTTCGTGTTCAAGGGAAGGTCTTTGACAAGAGGGTTGGTAAAGAAATTCTTAGGAGAAAGGACTTTCTTGTCCACGATGAAGGAGAGATCTGTAAAGAAGGGGATGTTGTTAGAATCGAATCTATACCAAAACGTTCCAAACGTAAAGCGTTTGCAATTGCTGAGATCAAAGTCAACAAGGGTCAACAATTTGAAGCTTATGAAAAATTAGCATTGAAGCAAATTAAAAAAGAAAATACTGAACATAAAATGGATTCTGCAAAACAAAGTGTGAAGTTCAACTCGACCCTTCAACAGTTGAAAGATTTCAAAACCATGGATGAATTGAGTTTCAATCTCGGCGATTGTTCAACGTCAGATTCGAGTAAGTTAAAAAGTGAGATGAACAGGATTATGAAAAAATATAGTTTAGGCTCATGGCCTCCCACAAACCCAACAGTGGAACTTGACTTGGATAAATCAGAATTCAAGACTCCAACTGAAAAAAGATTGTACTACATTCAACATATTTTAAATGAAATAATGAACAATGAAAAGTATGTGGAATTGAAGAACGATATTGTGAAGACGCATTTAGACAAAACCCCAAATCAAGTCAGCAAATCCATACAAAAGAATGTTATAAGAAAATACGTTTTGAATCCGAACAACGAATGTCCTATTGAGTTACCATAGCTTTAAGTCATTATCTGTACATAGTTCTAGTAAATGAAAGTATAAAATTCCAGTTTCTACTAAATACATCACAAACACCGAAAAACGACACTGATAAAGCCGAGAAATGTCATTGACACACGACATGACAATAAAGGGAGAAATGGCACTAAGCGGAGAAATGACATTCGACCGATTCATATTTCATAAATAATTACAGAGTGATAAACAAAAAAAAAAAAATAATAAAATAAAATAAATCAATCTACAGAACGGAACGAGGGGGTCCACGAGCTCACAACTAGAAACACATCGTGTCCAGCTCCGATATAAGCGAAACATGGGATTCAGTGATTCAGGGATTATTCCCTTTCTTTTGAAGAGGAAAGGCGATGGGCAAAAACAAGAGACCCAGCGCAACAATCGACTATCAAAGAACAGATCTTCCACATTTACCTCATCATTTGATTCCAGTTCAGTTATGGCCGCGGTTAAAAAGGCGAAAGGGAAGATCATGCCCGACCCAACCCTTCGGGACAAACAAGCAATTGCTGGACTACGACACTACGAGGATAAATTAAGTCCGTTGCTCAGCAATACCTACCACGGGGCCAATTATGGGTCCCTAGATTCGAATAATAAACGACTATTGAGGTCACCTGTGGCATTGCAACATGCATTGTCTATCCCAATTGAAACTATACTCAATTTGAATGTTCGACCAGGTGAACCACACTTTGTGATGTGGTTCTTGATTTCTAGTTATTTCCCATTGACTGCTGCATGTTTGGGACCATTGGCGAACATGATATCGATTGTAGGTTTAATTGAACATTGGAAAGTGAAGATAGGCACGGAGATCAGAGTTCCAGATAGACCAGACGTTGTTGTCTTGAATGCATTATCCTTAGCTTTGGGTATCATAGGGAATATTTCTTTGTTGATGAATTTTTCCAGATCCGTGAAATATTTAATCACACAATCCGTCTCTATTTTCTCATGGTTTTTTGCCAGTGCGTTTCTTGCAGCAGCATTGCTAGTCACCAATCGTGAATTCACGGGTGCAGATCCCAAATATGTTCCGTCAGAAGGTTTTTATTATGCAGCATTTACTGCAGTGTTTTACTTTGTTTGTACGCTCATCTTGTCAATAAATTTCATGGGATACAGGTTGCACAAATATCCAGCCACTTTTAACTTGGATCAAAAACAAAGAACATTAATGTTTTATACGATTTGGTTTGCTGCTTGGACTGTAATAGGAGCAGTAGTGATGAGTAATTTGATCGAGGGATTATCGTACGGATCATCCTTGTATTATTGTGTTGTATCCTTTTTGACTGTCGGGTTGGGTGATATATTGCCACACACATCCGGTGCCAAAGTGGCGGTTTTGGTTTTTTCCTTGATTGGGGTTTTAGTCATGGGTTTGATAGTTGCAACCTTGCGTGCAGTGATCTTGTCGTCAGCATCTCCTGCCATCTTTTGGCACAATGTGGAAATAAAACGAGTCCAACTAATCAAAGAGTTGGAAAGGAAAAATATTCACTTGACATCTGAAGAAGCATTTCATAAGATGAGAGTGCTTCGACATAAGGTCAGAGCAAGACATAACGTAGAGTCACTTGCGCTCACTATTGCAATATTTTTATTATTTTGGCTTGCTGGAGCAGTAATATATCACGAAATTGAAAGATGGTCTTATTTCAATTCTATGTACTTCTGCTTCTTGTGCTTGATTACGATCGGTTATGGAGACTTTGCACCCAAGAAAAACTTGGGCAGGGTTTTTTTTGTTTGTTGGGCAGTTGGTGCTGTTCCTTTGATGACAATTTTGGTATCAAATGTCGGGGATACGTTATACGTCATGTGCAATGATATAACAGCATGGTTCTCGACCTGGTTATTTTCTACACAAAGAGAGTATAATGAAATCAAACTGTTCAAGAAAAAATTAAAAGAGGATCAGGATGACCAAGTTACCATAAACTCTCAAGTTGTCCGACGTGAGGAATTGAATGAACAGCTTGATATTCAATCATTGGATGAATTATGTGATACACTTGAACAAGAGGAGGAACAAGACGAAATAGAAGAAGAAGAAGAAGCAGAAGTGGAAGAAGTGGAGGAAGAGGAGGGTGACAACTCAGAAGATACTACACACGGTAGTCCGGCAATACGAGAAAATAGCCTTGATTTACTCCGTGACAGAATAGCCTTGAAAAAGAAAACTCACTTGATGTTATTGGAGTATTTGGAGAGATTGAAACCGTTAATTAGTGATACCATTGAATCGCCGAGTAGAAAGTACAATCATCGACAATGGAGTGAACTATTCCATTCACTTGGTGTTGATGAACAACCTCCAGGAGATTGTTATGATGGATTCTGGTTAGGTGATAATTCACCGCTACGGTTGCCTTTGGTAGAACCTAACTATTTGGTGCTCAAGATCTACTTCAAAATCGAAATGATGCTACGCGAAATGGTGGAGATCGAGATTCAAGATTTGGAACTACTCAGGCGTGCTGAAAAGAAGAGTCCGAATAGTTCAGTTTCTAATCTTGGTTTGAGTGCTAGAAGAACGATCAGATTTGATGATGATAGATAGATAGTTAATGATTTATTTTGGTGTTTTTCTTACTTTGTATTATTTATAGAAAACTTTGATGGATTTAGTTATTATATCGTAAACCTCTCTCTTTCCCGCACCTTGTTTTTTTTTTTTTCTTCTTTTGTTTTGTGCTGTCCATGCAATTTGTGAGTGAATGACAATCTCATTTCGTAGCTGGTCGCGACCACAATTGCACTAAATCATCAACAATTGTAATCTCGAGTTTATCTCCACTTCCATTAACGGCCCAAAAAGACAACTACCACCACTCCTTCTTTTTATTTTTATTTCTCATCATTCATCATTCAAATATAGAGCTAGAGGATATGACTAACCACGAGTCTACCGAAGCCAATAACTTCACTGACTCACGATCAACAGTTCATGATCCAACAGTCTTCCAAGTCAAAGGTATATTCTCCATTAAATTATCACAACTAAAATATTTTACATTTACAGTAATAGGGATAGCATTGTTATGGCCGTGGAATTGCTTTTTATCTGCTTCTGCCTATTATGGAGAAAGGTTTATAAACTCACCGTCTTTGACTAAAGTTTACTCATCGACAATGATGAGCGTTTCCACTATAACTTCCACAGTGTACAACTTCTACTTATCTCAACAACAATCAAATGTCAATTATAATTACAGGGTTCAGCTTGGGTTTTATATCACAATATTTGTATTCATATTTATGGCCATTTCATGCATATCAGATGTGTTTATTAGCATGAATGACATGATATTTTTTGCTACATTAATGTTTATGGTATTCTTATCAGCCGTGGCAACTTGTTTGGCTCAAAACGGGACCATGGCAATTGTCAATGTTATGGGTGGAATATATGCCAATGGTGTTATGGTTGGTCAAGCAGTTGCTGGTGTATTACCGTCATGTGCGTTGATTATTTCAATTCTATTGGTCAGTGATAAAACTTCAGAGAATCATCGTATTGAGAAGGATTATGGAGTGTTTGTTTACTATATAACTGCAAGTTTGGTGTGCATAATTTCATTAGGTTTACTCTACTGGGTAACTTATCATAAGCACGAAGTTGGTTATCAAAGATTAAATCATTTAATAGAACAACACCAAGAAGATGACGAATATGATGAATCAACGATAGCAGATGAGGAAGATAGAGTTGATCCAGTTCACAAGCAAAAACAATTCGTACCATTTATGGTATTATGGTCCAAATTAAACCAAATTGTCATGACCATTTTTTTCACTTTTGGGATAACATTGATCTTCCCAGTTTTTGCTTCTGTTGTTGAATCTGTTCATCCAAATTCATCATATCGTTTTTTCCATAAGAGCATTTATATTCCATTTATATATTTAGTTTGGAATCTTGGGGATTTGTTGGGAAGAGTGTTGTGTGGATATCCAAGATTGCATATGTTGATTAAAAGTCCGAGAACTCAACTTATCTATTCATTATCAAGATTGGTTTTCATTCCATTATTTTTAACCTGTAACATCCATCCAGGCAAAGCTGAACCTTTTATTAAATCGGATCTTTGGTATATTTTGTTGCAATTCTTGTTTGGTATTTCAAATGGTCAATTGTGTACTTCAGCATTCATGATAGTTGGTGATAATTGTGATACAGATGACGAAAAAGAGGCAGCCGGTGGGTTTACATCAGTATTTTTGAGTACTGGTCTTGCATTTGGAAGTGTATTTAGTTATTTGTTAGTTTTAGTAGTAAGTTAAGCATCATATCCTCTTGCGATACCTTTTCGTCCGTCTTCAACAAGCGCACCTGCATTCTCCTCTTCAGTATAATCACTTCCTAATCCGGTCCAATGTCTATTTTGTAAATGAATAGCTGATGTACTGACGGTCCCCTTAATTGCCACAACATTGGAAAACCTCTCTACCAATTGGTTGTTGTCAGTACTTTCTTCATCAGCTGTGACCATTAAGTGGTGGACTTGTCGCAATGGTCTAGATGTGCTGATGTACTTACCAGTAACAGGATCAAATTCGGGTGGCAAATCTTCGTCATCATCGACACCGTCTTGGTTCTCTTGAATAAGAACCTCGTTTCCATACTCCTCCAACACACTCTTATAATCTGTTATCCATTTCCCAGTCCATGAGAGTTCATCACTCAAACCTAATAATAACTCATACGGAGTTACTATAGGTTTGTAATACTCGTTATTCTGGTCAATCACTATACCTTGATGATCACAACCCAAAACGCACCAAATGTCAACACTTTCAAAATTAGCCAATTTAGCAACATTTGGTTTCCCAACAACAAAAACATAATGCTTCTTACCAGCTTCTTTAATTTTTTCTGCAATTGTATTAATCAAAGCTTTGGTATTCGCAAGCGACAATGTGTTTACCAAAATACCTACTGTTCCTGCTGTTTTTGCTTGATGAACAAATTTATAACGTCTCATGAGATTTGGGAATGGGCCCTTTGAAATAGCATTGGGTATTGGATCATAAGTGGTAACCGATCCAAAACTGGTCGTTAATTGCAATAACCTTGGTGATTCTGGTACAGTTATATGGAATAATGCATATTCAGTAAAGTCAACTTCTCTGTTAAAACTTCTGTTAAATTTCTTAACATTTGACTCCTGGGGGTCATATCCAATTAAGGTAGCTTTGTCATTTCGAGGCAAGTCGGCAATCATTATCTCATACTCGTTCAACTTCTTATATATTTCATACAATAAATATGTATGTGGTGCATCTGCCATTAGAACGATTTTTTCATCAGTTGAATATTTCTCTTTGAATTGTCGTACAATTTCATTAATGTCAACCTTGGGTTTACCTAGTACGAAGACTGATTGTAGTTTATCAATCTCGTTTAAACAAGCGTCTCCAAAATGTACAACCAAGTCGCTGTGAACATGTTCTGCTGCTACTTCATCGACACAACATGCCGAATATGATGTATCCGCTAGGATCCAAAGTCTTTGTGAATCATCAAATTGGTTCGATGCACCCTCCTGAGAGACAATACCTAATTCTCGTTGTAATTCATGTACAATGGTTGCGGAGTCACATATTAAAGTATCTGGAAACTGTAATGTTATACGTTTATATTTAAATTCATCACCTTCCTTCTGTGCCAAATAATCAATCAATTGTTGTAAAGAATAGTATTCCCGTATTTTTGATTTGATTTCAGAAATGTCCGAGGCATTCGTTAATCCCAAATGAGATCTATCACTGCGTGTGGTTTTGACCTGATCATAAGAAAATATAGTGTCATCTTGATAAGTTGAAAGGGAAGGTGCAACTACCGTATCTGAACTCATGGTGTGTTTTTAGTGACCTTTCTTGTTCCAAGAGAAGTACATTAAATAAAATTTTCTTTGCATTTTTTTTTTGTTTCTCCATCGCGCTACAACCAGTGCTTAAGCGATTGCGAAGTTTGCAACACAGCAAAAAGGAAAAGGCTAACGACGGACATTGAACAGATAAGTCAAAAGAACAAGTTTACTTCTCTACTGGAGAGGACTACCAAAGTACTGATTCTTTTTTATAATGTATATAGTCAAGCTACAACTATGCCTATTTGAAACGGTGGGTATTTGTAAAGTATAACCATTGGTGTCTTTGTCGTATAAATCATCTGCTCATTGTTAGAATTACGAGAATAAATAATGATATCAAACATATATTGTAAACAAAAATATTTTGGTAATAGCAACCACCAAAAGCACTCTAAAAGAACAAGTACACAAAAACACCAATGATAAGAGTACCAATACCACCTGTTTGTAAAACAGCGAAGTTCACGGAAGAAGATGGGGAGGTGGAAGTTCTGGATGAAGTTGAGCTGGAGCTGGACCCAGCACCAGAAGTAGCAGCAGAAGTGATAGAACCAGTTTCACTAGAAGTAGATCCTGGTGCAGTAACCCAGGATACGGCTGTTTTTCCTTCAATGGTGGTGACTTCTCTAGCATTTCCTGCGGCAGTAGAAAGCATGCTGGAAACAGACGCTGGCATCATCCAAGTGTTGGCACCAACATAAGAACACAACGAAGTAGCCAAGTAGGTGGCACTGGCAACGTCATCACCTTGACAGTTCTGAGCAATACATTGACCAACCACACCTGACCATTGTGGCATGACACAGAAACATCCCGTGTCCCAGTATGGACATGGTGTATTGCTGGTGCTGAATTTCAAACACAGCTTCATACACTCTGGAGCAAGATCGTATATAGGATCGGCGAATCCGTTGATCGAAGCAGTTTTAGGAACTTGGGGATATTCATTAAATGGCTTCAATGATACTTCATCAGCAGCATAAACCATGGAGAATGTGGCCAATGCCAACAAATAAAAAGTAGCAAATGTGTTCATGATGCGTGAAAAAGGTTGCAAAATAAAAAAAGTAAAACTATTCGGAAGAAATGTGAGATACAGCGGTGGTGGATAATTCAATAGCGATAAGGAACTTGATGTACCGATAGTACTAGATGACTCAGTGTGTGGAGATTGACAGTGTGGAAGCATTGTAAATTGACAGGTGGAACAATCTTTATTTAAATACTTAATAGCATCAAGATTGAACATGCCAAGTACAACTCGGAATCCTGATTTTTCTTCTCTAAGAGAAATGCACTCATTCGGTGAACGATAAATCCACCAATAACAGAATCCTGCTATATTTGGGTTATACTTCTAACCATCTTCAATCCCTGCAGGTGTTCTTAATCAACATCAATAGACAGAATGCATCTTAACTTTATTTACCTTATGACGATAGAGAAATTTGGGGTCACAATAAGGGAGTCATTCACAGTCTTCTATTAAAGAACAACTTCTGCTAAGATGTGATACACTTGTGTATTTACTTTCGAGAAGAGTCATCATTTTACCCCATATCATTTTAAATTTGAGGCTATTCCGGATACTTTTTTTTTTCGGATATTGGAATAAAGGTTAAGAGTTCTTATACCCAAGCGCTTTGAAAGTAACAAACCATTAGTCTCACCCCGTTAAGTCCTACCCAATAAAGTTGATCCGCAATTAATTCACTAATGTCGATTTCTGGAAAAAGTTCTCAAAGATGAACCTACGTTAAAACTGGAACTTTATTCTGGTAAATATCCTTGTTTCAAAGAAAGGAGCAGCGTCTTCCTCAGTACATGTACCTGATGGAGGCATTTCATTGCAAAATGTATTTTAGTAAGGAGAGTTTATCTTGAAGATGTTTCGGAAGTGTGTACTTGTAATTGTTTATGGTTCCTCGGTTATTCCAATACTAAGAATTGGACACTTCGTTGCAATACCAGATTCTTACGTCCAAATTGGTTTTCACTTTATCATCTTCGTCAATTGCCACTTGAAATTTATAATATTACAATAATTCGGATCCGAATCTATTGACAGATCACTGGTCCTACAACATCCACACATCTACATGACAACACCTAGAGATACTATTAAACTAATCACCAACAAACGAATAGACACAGAGCATACAGAATCGGCGCCACCTTTATGCTTCGGCGACGTGTGATTAAATTGCCCATCTGTACCAACAACTTCGATATCTTCTTTTGTGGTGTAATACACTGGAGCCAAGCTTATTTCCAAGCCATCGAAATCGTATACCACATATAACTGCTTTAAGAAATCCTGACCAAATATGATATAAGACGAGTCTTCTTCGCTATCCAGCTCAGAAAACGACAAGTAGCATTGTCCATAGTAGCCAAACACAAATTGAGACATTGGTATTTGAATGGTAGAATTTCGGATTGTGACCAGGAATGATGATTTCGAAACCAAGCTACAATCAACTTGATAGTTGGAGTTTGAATAACCACCACCTAAGGACTCTGCCAATTTGGTCAATGTCTTTCTCAGGAACCCAGATATCGTTGTCCCACTATCTAACAATATTGCCATATTAGTCAATAATGGAATTGACAGTGCTTGACCCTTTTTCTTGGTACTTGTTATTGCTAAAGAATCCGTCTTGATGATAACTTGATTTTTGAACAGGGAGAAATTAGTTAGCATTGGCATCGTGACAAGATTACCTCGGTATTTCTCGTGATCAATTGCTCCAAACAAGACAGATCCACCTTTCGCCTTGTCTCTATTCAAATACAATGAATAGAGCTGACGGTCTATTATGCCTTGGTTCTTCAATTTCTGTGGAAAGTTTTCATATCCCCTTTTACCACTCAATACAAGCAGCTCAACTCCTGGTAATCCAAGTCCCAAAGTTCCCATTACATCTGCACTTTGATTGGCGACTCCGAAGATAACATCATCGACACTAGTGTTTCCAACTGTCACTGTATCATATCCATAAAACCCAGTGGCAAATGTTCCGTCAGCATATGTGATTTCTAGTGAGGTCGTGTTTTTATTGAATGAAGTAGAGCTTCCCCACGAAAAACTTCCATAATACTTACAAGCAGTTGAATCGGCTACTGCCCACCCTGCAGTAGGAGTACTGCCGGAGATAACGTCATTATTTTGGGCTCTCTGATAACATGTTGCATCGTCAGCTGTAATCCACAAGTCAGCTGACCCTGTATCAATCAGAACAACAATTTTTTCATTCGATGAGCCAAATCCCAATTCAGTGAAATAAAACCCCACATTATCCTTAGCTCGTAGCGGCATATGCAAAGAATTATCTCTTCTCATCAATTGTTGATTAATACCATCATTTATTTGGAAATCTAGTTTGAAAGAACCGGCTAGGACGCACGAGGCAAACCATATAAGATAAAAGTAATCCATAGATGGTTGGTTATGGCAAGGAAAAGAAAGTGGTGCCAAATTTTGAAGCAATGATTCATATTATTCTTATATCTAAAATGAAGAGTGGTAGAGGCTGAGTGATCATTCTGACTATCGGTGAGATCTGTGAACGAACACATTTGCATTCTTCGTCCATACACATGTGCTGGATCAATTCATTTTTTGGGAAACGCAGATCCACTAAAAAAAAAAAAAAAAAAAACAGGAT
>JAKTVH010000176.1:0-11735 GCA_030557105.1 Candida frijolesensis | reverse complement strand
CTGTCACAAAGCGATTATGGGTAATTTAAGTAACTGTTGCAGCTTTTCCTTTCATTATTGCTCGAACTGGACTCACAATGAAGGTTACTGCTTTGATGCTTTTGCTTAATGCGCTCTTAAATTATGATGGTTTTGTCAAAACAATAGCTGTTTTGCTGCTTCATTGATCCCGGGCCGTGCCCTAGCTCACAAAAAAGTCCCATAGAGAGAAACATGGCTATGGTTCACTGCTTAGGACATTATCTATCAAAGAAAACCCAAATGACACGGCATTTTTCTCCCTTCTACTACAAATTAATTAAGGCCAATAAGTCTTGCTGTCCGAACTTCAAATTAATTTTTTTTCTTGTCAGGAAGGCTTTTAGTTGCATGCCGCTCGCTTACGCGAGAAAATTGTCGCTAATCCTGCAGTCTTCTGTGTATTATTTTTATGCATTTCGCTTATTGCAAGTGAAATATTCAAAGGCGCTAGTGTTAGTTTTTCGGAGCTAATTACGGCGGGTAGACCAGTGCTTAGTCGTGGTCCGTATAGTATATCAATATATATTGTAACTTGAAAAAAAAAAACATCAACAGGTTAGGACATCCGTAAACCAATACTATTCTCATCCGTACACGTGATCTAGTGCTTGTGTCACGTGTTTCCATCCGTACTCAGTTTCTGATCACGTGACATCCGTACTTATCTCCGCCATTTCCCGTTTAGGCAATCCCGCGCTTGCAGCTCGTTTTTTTGACAGGCCGTTGTTCCGTCTAATCTCCGCGCTTTTCCGTCTAATCTCCGCGCTTCCGCGCCGAGATTTCCTTTTTCCGTGTTCTCCTGTTTTCTGCTTTTCCGCGTTCTGCTATTTTCTGCTTTTCCGATTCTCTTTTTCCGTGTTTCCGTTCTTCCAATGTCCAGCTTTTCCGCCCTCTTCTGATTCGCTCGTTGCTCCGCAACTCACTTTCAGCTTTTCCGTGTTTTTTGATTCGCTCGTTGCTCCGCAACTCACTTTCAGCTTTTCCGCCCTCTTCTGATTCGCTCGTTGCTCCGCAACTCACTTTCAGCTTTTCCATGTTTTCTGATTCACTCGTTGCTCCGCAACTCACTTTCAGCTTTTCCATGTTTTCTGATTCACTCGTTTCTCTGCAACTCGTCCGTCTACAGCTCGACCCTCCGGGCTTCGCTTGCTTTGATCTTGGTCTTGGTCTTGGTTTGTTTTTATTTGTTTTTTTTTGTTCGTTGCTCCGCAACTCACTGGTTTTTCCCCCTTATTTATATATTGTGAGAAAATTTAATACCTCTCTTCTGATTGGCTCGTTGCTAGCGCAACTCACATTCCACACGTCCCTCCACGCCTCACATTTCCGAGTTTGTTTCATCGTCCCATTTTTAAAGTCCCCCCACCCAGCTCCACGTCGCCCCACGTCGCCCCGTTTCATCCATATCATTCCCTCTGCACTGCCGTACTACATTCCCGTTTCATCTACACCTCCCCCCTTTCCCCTGATCAGCCCATTTTTCACCCCCCCTCCCTCATCCTCTCTCCTATATAAACCCCCTCCTTCTCTTCTTCTTCCCTTCTCCCTCCCTTCCTCCTCTTCACACCCCTTCAGCCATGTCCGATCCCCAAACCCCCCAGGGCCCGCTTTCAATCACGCAAACAATCAACAACTCGACTATCACTTACACCTTCCATAATTGGAATCTCGCCTGTATTAGATTTTCGAAAGATTTCACCATCGAAAACATATTTGGTTGCTCAGAATATAGGGCCCCCAGAAAAAGAAAGCTCTCTTCTGATCTGTCTCCTCCACCTTCCTCCTCCAATCAAACTGAACCGCAGGTCGTTGCTCCTGCTGAACTTGCCCCTCGAAACAATCTGGAAAACGATCCTGAATTCACAGGCTTAGACTCCATCCCTAGAGGCCAGGATATTTGTGTCTACAAAGAGGAACCAACAGGCAAATGGAAATGGTTTTCTGTTGACATGGAAGTGGATCGAAATGTTGACGACTTTCATCTTTCCTATACTTTAACTCATTTACAAGCTGATGGCAATTATCGTCACTTTGAGTGAACCTTCATTATATAGTCTCTTTTCAATACAATCACTTTTTGCAGCCTTTCTCATATTCGTTCTTTTCTTTTTTCTCTCCCACACTTTCTCCGCGAAACCTCTCACTCCTCCATTTTTCATTCCATTCCTACTCATTTTGCACACAAATTAGTCTTATATTAAAACATCTACCCATGATTCGCTATAAAGTTACTAGCAATGTATATTATATCCATACCTGTAACAATTTATGGATTCTTCGATTTCCCAACTCATCTCGCTCGCTCATTTGACAATGACGCCACAGTTGTGTCTCCACAGTTGTGTCTGTTGTGCCACCACTCCTGTCTACACTGCTCTCGCTATCTTTCTTCAATGTATATTAACACCTCCCTCTACTTACGCTAACTTAGAGATAGTGGCCTTGATAGCAGCTGGGTTGGCTCCAATAACTCTCTCCACTTCTTTGCCCCCCTTGAGGAAAACCAACGTTGGCATGGACGAAATGGAGAATCTCTGTGCAATGTCTCCCAATTGATCAACATCAACTTTCAAGAACTTGACTTGCGAATACTCATTGGAAAATTTGTCCAACAATGGCGAAATCATCTTACATGGTCCACACCATGTGGCAAAGAAATCAACAACAATAAGGGTGGACTCGCCGGACGTTTTGACAATTTCGTCAAACTCTGAAGTAGAACTAACAATATGAACCATTATGTGAATATGACTAATGATGAAGGAAAGAAAGAAACAAGGGAGGTAGAAATTCTATTTTTTTTTTTGTTGAATTTTTTTTTTCCAAGCTTCTCGATTGCTGCGCGTTTTTCCTGCACAAAACTACAAATCCATTAGTAAGCTCGTGTCCCATCTAGAATGCATTTGGCTCTATATATCTACTTCACTCATCTAACGTCAACTCACTGGCGCTTGATCGATATTCTGTTTCCCATTCGGTCTTGGCCTTTTCCTCTGGTAGTATCAAACTTCTAGGCTCTTTCTCGTATTTATCAACCACCCTTTTAAATAACTTGATCTGGAACTCCACATAATCGTTAACCATTTCATCAAAATTATTCTCCACATTTGAAACCCCCCTGAGCTTCTTTAGTTGATCGCGACAATAAACATCAACCACAAACTTAATCGTCTTGTCAATCAATTCTTCAAAGTCCGCTTCCGTGACCTCTAGTATCGACGACAAATCGGGTATTGTCCCCTCTTTATATTGGATTCCAATAGGATCAACCCCATTAACATAATCATATTCCCTTTCTTGATACAAGAATAAACTAATCAACTCATCTCCATTAATCTTAGTATCATAGCCTTCGGGAATATCATTGTATTTTATAAAATGCGCCAACAACATCTCCAACCACTCCTTGTTGTATGATATCCCTTCGATAAATAATAACGGTAAATTATTGGAAAAGAAATTCAAATAAACTTCATCCTCCTCATCGAATACAAATTGCATTTGTGGTAATATTTTCAACCATTTACACATCACCTCCCCATCCGGAACGTACTGGTTCAAATGGTGCAATTTCAATTCAAATAACTGGTATTGCTCAATCTTCGGTTGGAATCCATACGTAAACATAAATTGCTTGACATTATCTTCGGGATCGTAACTAATAGTAACTTCAAATTTTTCTTTCCCCACGTGCTCACGCTTCATTTTCAAAATAATACAATCTTCTTCTTTGTCAATATCAAAATACGCATTATTGTCATGGCAGTGGTTGGCAAAATCTAATATCGGCACCAACGAAATATCAATCACAAAGTCTTCGTTGGTTCGGATAGGAATGATTTTTTTGGCATTCTCATCCAAACTTAGTGATAAATCAGCTAAATTGTTTTCAATGCCATTTGCAATTTCTTCAATTTCACTTTCCTTAACTTCGCGGGGTATCTCTAAGATTCTTGACCTAACGGCCTGGTATAGCTGATAGCACGTCTCAAATGGGAATATTTCTGCAAAATCAATATTGGTATCATCATCCTTGTGTAATATTTTGATTTGCTCAATCAACGATTCATACTCAAGCCTGAACTTTTCCGACATTTCGACATAGCTCTTGACAAAATCATCCTCTAGATCGTCCCTCTGTTGTGGGTATTTAATAGTAAACGTATTGCATAAAATGTCCAAGTAAACATCGAGTCTTCTCAACGGCGACTTGGCAAAATATGAACTCTTGGGGAATTTCAAACAAAGATTTTGCAATGCTTTAAATGCAAAAAAATACGTCAAGATAACATGCGTTTCACTGGTTGGCTCCATGGAATTCAAAAAATTAATCACCAACTCCGATTCTTTTATTGGTACCGTACCGGGAAACACGGTTGAGTCGCGAAGTTTGATTTCCTCCAATGGTTTAATCAAAGTGTCCAAACAAAACGTCGAATCTCGAGGAATACGTAATACTTCAAAATCAGAATCGGGATATGCATCGGGAGACTGGTCGGGAGTGAAAAATAATCCAATTCCACCAAGTTTACTCTCTTCAATCGACAAGTCTGTATGGCAAACGATCTTTTGATCTCGTATCCAGTGAAGTAGTTCTGTGTTGTTGGAAACCCCTGGAATCTTCAAATCTTCTGGGATAATAGTATCTTGCGTCATTAGCTTTTCAATATAAAGGAAAATATCATAAACTTGTAAATGTGATATGCGTCGGTGTATTTATATAGTCCACAACAGTTCTTTCTTTTATTTTATTTTTTTTGGTAGTTGCTTTTCTGATTTTAATTTCTTTTAGAACATCCATTTTTGTGTCGCAGGTGATGATGTACCAGCTACCAAATTTTTCTCACCGGTTACACTACTACCATTCGGGTCCCAGATAAAAAATTTTTTTTTTTTCTTTTTTATTTTCGTTTTCTATACCAATACGCTGTGACACACAACACACTACTATGGCCTGGGACGACGAAGATTTTGATATTCCAACAAACAACACATCAGCAACTGCTGCTGCTGCTGCTTCATGGGAAGATGAGGAAGACGACGATGATCCAGTTTTAGAATCCTGGGACGTCGATCCAGAAGAAGAAGCAAAAGCAGCCAAGGCTGAAGAAGCTAAGAAAAAGGCAGAATTGAAGGCGAAAGAAGATGCCGTAAAGAAAAGTAAACAACTACACAAATTAAAGTTAGAACAGTTTGATGAATTGGATGAACAGTCGCGTAAAGAGTTGTTGAGGAAAGCAGAATTGAACGCCGATTTGAATAATGCCGCCGATTTGTTTGGTGGCTTGGGTGTAGCAGAGGATGAGAATGAAGACGATGACTTTGATATCAATGAACATCCAAGAGAAAGAGCAGCTAAATTGAAGGCAGCCCCCGTCAAGAGAGCGCCATTGACCAAAGATACTCCATTAGAAGAACATCCTTTATTCCAACCAACTAACAAAGAAGAATACCAGAAATTAAGAAAAACCGTCGGTACTTCCTTAACAGCCTTGAATGAAGACTCCCCATTATTATACGCGTCCAGCTTAGCCATCGATTTAATTAGAGATTTGTCGCAACCATTGTCTGTTGAAAACCTCAGGAAAGTCATAAGCACCTTGAATGTCGTCATTAAAGACAAAGAAAGACAAGAAAGACAAGCAAGATTGAAGAAAGCGGGTGGCACTGCAACTGGTGGTGCCGGTAAAAAGAAAGCCAAGCCAGCCGCAAGACCAAATGTTGGCGCTGGTTTCAAAAAGGACGCATTCGATGACATGGATGATGGTCAGTTCGACGATCTCGACGATGACGATTTCATGTAAGATAGCCATTTGTTGTACTGCATCAATACCAATTTCTTATCATGATTAAGTAAATCCGCAAGGTCAGGAGAAGAAGTTTCCCGACATGGCCCGCCAGGTTTGACACATTTAATAATCTCTTGTGTGACTTCGTTCTCAGACTCTCCAGGATCCTCTCTATAGTGCATATCATTATTTTTCAATACAAAGACTTGTTCTTGGAAACTATCCTCTTCTGAAGAAAATTCCCCAGTTGACTGACCAGTGGACAAGTCGTCTGAGTAGGGCGTATTGTCAACCAGCGAGTCAGCATTCATGATATACCTCAAAGAACATTTCTCCAAAAACACGGATTTCTTTAGATCATTGAAATGTGGGATGACACAGCAAGCTTCTGGAAATTGGTCGGTTGGTGTAGATGATGAAACCAACTCCCCACCAACTGGGTTCAGCACATCACGTTGACATTCAGCTGCACAAAAAGTTTTCAAGTTGTACAATGTGGTGCCTTTGTGTTCATCTGTGGAAACATTCGTAGTTGAATTATCAACTGAACGACGTCCGTGTGTGATTGCAGCATAACTACAGCCTGGAATTCTAGTTGGGTCCTCTCCCACCATTACTCGTGATCTATTCACGTAACGTTTTCTAATCCTTTGTTTGGCCCTGGGTTGGACCAACGGTTTTGCAACAGCACGAGGTCGTGGAGTGGAAGTAGAGACAAAGGAACAAGGATTTAGTTCTGCGGCAGCATTGTCGAAAATATCACCCAATCTGCACGGAGGAACTGACATTCTCTCATTCAAGAATTGCCCAACTCTAGGTTTCAATGATGTTTGTTTCATTTCAGGGTTGACTTGGAAGAAAAAACCATCAATCTGCACACACACACACTTCCTTCGTTAGCTTGGCAACATAAATCTGGTTGTAAAACATTTTACATATTTTTTTTTGCACCACCGCACATGCGTCCATAATAGGACTACTTGTTTGTTCAAAATTTCTACGAAAAAAAAACAAAAAAAAATACATATATATATATATATATATCCACACCAACAGCATACGCCTAGCAACACACCAACTACATACGCCTAACATGTCCAATGACGATATCATACTACCATCCGCAGCTTCATTAGCAAAACTAACTATAAACGATGTCTCGAAATCAGGTTTTGGTTACAACCCATCCGTTGGTCCAGCGTCAAATACGATCACATTAGAATCCTCCCTGGTCCTACTTAATAAACGAACAATATCATTGACTCCAACTTCGAATAATTCCATATATGATAGGAACATCATCACCAAAAAACCGCACGAAATCAATTTATCGTCGTTGTCATTTTTATTTTGCGAGATTATCAATTGGACGCATTCCAATTCCAAAGGAATTCAGGATTTAGAGAATCGATTGAATGGATTGGGGTATACCATCGGCCAAAAGTACCTTGAATTATGTAAAATCAGGGAAGGGTTTAAGAATACGAAACGGGAGATTAAGCTATTGGAGATATTGCAATTCATCCATGGTCCATTTTGGAAATTGATCTTTGGTAAATCAGCCAATGAATTGGAAAAATCCCAAGACAACCACAATGAATATATGATTGTGGAAAACATACCCATATTGAATAGATTCATCAGTATTCCTAAGGAATATGGAGACTTGAATTGTTCTGCATTTGTGGCAGGTATAATTGAAGGTGCGTTAGATAATAGTGGATTCAATGTTAATGTCACTGCTCATACTGCATCCACGGATACAAACCCGTTAAGAACAGTCTTTTTAATCAAGTTTGACGATTCGGTATTGACTAGAGAAGCTATTAGGTTTTAGTAACCGTTGGCATATTGCTGGTCGTGTATAGGAGGCTGAGAAATATACATATGTGAACTACATTAAGTTTGTCCATAGGAATTTTTTTTTTTTTTTTTTTTTTTTTTTTTCATCTTCCATTCTGTCAGACATCGATATTAGCCAACACCATGGGGATAACCATTCGACAAGCAACTATAGATGACATCCAGGCGATGCAAAATGCCAATTTGCATAATTTACCAGAAAACTATCAATTAAAATATTACATGTATCATATATTATCATGGCCCCAAGCATCCTTTGTCGCAACCACTTACGACGAAATTGTCAATATCAATGATTCGGAAATAGATCCATCGGTTCCAGAAGACCCCAAGGGGGACACTGCATACATAAATCGCGGAGAGAAGATTGTTGGATATGTGTTGGGTAAAATGGAAGATGATCCTGAAGCAGCTGACAAAACTCCTCATGGACACATCACATCATTATCAGTCATGAGAACCTATCGTCGGATGGGTATAGCTGAAAAGTTAATGAGACAATCATTGTATGCCATGTGTGAACTGTTCAAAGCAGAGTATGTTTCATTGCACGTGAGAAAATCCAATCGTGCTGCATTACATTTATATAGAGATTCATTGAATTTTGAAGTTCAATCGATAGAAAAATCATATTATCAAGATGGCGAAGATGCATATGCTATGAAGTTGAATTTGAAGTTGGATGAATTGTTACCTTCATTAGCACAAAAGAGCGAAGAAGTGGACGATTTATCCACAGATTTATTAGAAGATTGAAACAATATTGTATAATATACGTAGATCTAATATCTTTCCTTCATTCTACTGGCAACCGTACGTAAATTACCATAAACTTTACCTGGGGGAGAACCCAAAATCAAAGAAACAACAGCCTCACGAGCCATTCTTATATGCGTGAATCCTCCCAAGATATGAATTTTAGAATCGGCCAATACTATTCTGGTTCTCGTGGCGTTTTCAATTGCAAATTTGGTTTTACCATCTTTACCAGCTATTCTTCCAATTGCCCTCGATAAATGGTCTCCCGTTAAAGTCTTAACATCCTTGACTTCAAAGGTCTCAATATACAAATCGTCCAATCTCAACAACGCAATGGCATCATCAACATCAAACCCCAAAGTGAATGCTTTGACGAAATCAGCACCCTTTTGTAATGCCCCCACATCCGTGGTATGCTTATTTGTTCTCAATTCCACGGTTCTGGTTTTCAAGTTCATTCTAACTTGTAGTTTCAAATGTTCAACCAATGGTGGATATATTTTAGACCACACATTCTTTAAGGGCGTCATTCTGTGTGGTGGTACAGGAACTTTTCTACTTTCTAATTTAACTTTGGCATTGGATTTAGAAGCAGCTGAAAACTTTGGTTTACCAGATTCATCTAACTGGAGTTGTGTAGATTCAGGCTGAGATTCGGATTCGTTGGATGGTTGTTCGTTGGTTGGAATGGTATTGGTATCTATTAACATTTCTTCATCGTCTTCATCTTGATTTTGGTCCCTCTGAGTGGTGGAAGATAGTTGTGGTATTTGTTCGCTTGTGGATTCTTCAGATGATTTCTTTAAGGCTGTTGGAGCGGCCATGGTTGGTTGTGTACGGTTATGCTTGATATCAGAGGATGTTTAATAGAAAAAAAAAAAAAATTCATATCTCATCTCTCCATTACAGGAAGAAGAAGATGAAAGAGAGAGAGAGAGAAAAAAAAAGTCGTGCGATCAAGCACAAATCAGAGGGTTTAGTCCATATGTTAGTATATACATACGAATAGGACGGGGAATATTAGCATATAGATAATAAGAGTAGTTGAAGTGAAGTGAAATTGGATTCGGTATCCACCTGGTAACTATTGCAAGTGTCAAGTTTCATGGTGTGTCATGGTTGCTGGTCATCAGAATGAAATGAAATTGCTGGCAAACACGTGTCATGCGCGAGTTGTAAAGAGGCCAGATCATGGTGCAGTTGTTCCATGGAAAGGAGCTGAATGGTGAGCATATAATGTATTGGTTGGTAATTGACGGGAGTATTTGGTAATTAGCGACACCCTCAAACGTATGGGTGCTGGCTCCAGCTTATACCCGGTTTCCTTTCCCTTGCGCAATGCACCGCAACGCAGCCAAAAGAAAAAGAAAAACGCAATGCGAAAATTTTTACTTAAATTTCTATTGGATCCTTCTCTCTCTCTCTCTCTCTCCCCATAAATTTCACTAAATCATATAAATATACACCGATTATCCACACATCCCTTTTTCACCAACAACAAACTATAACACACTTACCTACCCACCCATGATCAACAACTCATTAGCATCCCCAACTGTTTCAGCTCTTCTCAAACACCATGTCTCATTCAGTAAGCTAACACCAAGGTTATCCACTCACATACTAATGTCCCGGAGACTACTTTTCAACAAACCTATGCATACACAACCAATACGTCTCCTCCCTAGGCACTTCTCCACATATACCACACTCCTCCAGAACCAACCACAACCACCACATACCAATAAAAACCAAGAACTAATACCAGCAGTTACCAAAGCTACGTTGCTTTCGCAGGCAAACTCAAAATTATCCCGCATGTTAGTGCATATCAAATGGCCGTTGTCTAGAAATACAAGCAGCACTTCCAAATGGGATATGGTATCGGCATTTATATCTTGGTTAGTTATGGGTAACATACTATGGGTCATCTTGGGAACTACCACTTTCGGGTTGGTCTTGATGTACTCTTTGCATTATTTGGATAATCTCGTAGAGAAATTCAGTGACATCCACGAGCAACAACATGACGATAGCAAAAAGGGGAACGGGACAGGGAAAGGGGGCAAAGATAAGGCATCAAATAACGTTTTCGGATATGTGATTGGAAGTATTATATCTTTTGGATTGGGTGTGAATTTGGTGTTTGAAAAAGGCTCAACCTTGCCATACTTCCACAACGGAAAGTTGCGATTCAAAAATTTGACCATAACATCCAAGGATAACCTTGATAACGACATTCAATTTAAGGGCAAAGTAGAAGCAATGGACATCACTCTCTCATTCAACAAGTGGTATGAAGGAAATGGACTAATTTATGATTTGGAATTATTTGGATTGAATGGTAAATTGTACAAACTGACTTTGCATCAAACTCCCACCCCAACCAGCAAGAAATCATACAGATTGAATGAGAATATCCATTATCAGTTTGATTTGGACAATGACGTCGAAGAAATCACCACCCCAAAGACTTTACCAATAATTGATGAAAACTATTATTTTGATCACGTCAAGATCTACGATTCATATTTGGAAATATATGAAGATAAACAAGCGGCAACTCCAATGAAGATCAATATTTTTAGTTGTGACTTACCCAAACTAAGAGGTGATAAGGTGGTCTTGGATTTCTTCAATGCCAATAACGCTAGTGGCGCTATTAACGACGCTATGTTTACTATTCATAAACGCCAGAATTTAGATCCCGAAAGTAATCAAGATAAATTAATCAGATTTAAATTGGATGCCATTGATTTAGGAGAAATCAACAGGACAAACCCAAACCTGAAATTCAATTGGATCGTTAATGGCAAGGCAGAAATCATTGCCGATATAACATTACCGGAAGAGCAAGATGATTTGAATGATTCCATAGCAAAATTAGTTGGCAAGATGTATCATAATATTTTCCACAAAAGTGATAATGCCAGTCCCTCTCAAGATTCCTTATTGAAGGATGCAATTGCCGCTCTTTACCACACATTTAAAAAGCCAGAAGACGAAGAAAATGATGCAAAGAATAGATCTTCTGACAATTCGTATGTCATGGTTAATGTAAAAATGAAATTGCATGATTTAAAGGCATGCTCACCAGATGTCTTACCAACAGCAAACGATGGAATCCCGTTTATCTCATTAACCGATTTAAGATCATTGATTGGGTTTATCAATACTGAGAATAAAAAACCGATTGTTGTTCGCTCAACTGTCATTGAAAGACTCACAGATTTATCAAATATTGAACATTTGGGACTGACAAAAATGTTTGACTATATAATGGGTGATGTTTATGAAGAATTG